>JAVTVY010037278.1:0-166563 GCA_036873755.1 Hanleya hanleyi | reverse complement strand
GATACAGTTGAAAGGCTTGATTATTTATTATTTTCGTAGCGGGTATTGCGGGATTTTTTAAAAATATTTTCTCTCCCTTAATACAAACAAACTGTTCTGTCGGTCAATACCATTAGCTTAGAACGACGATGCGGTTTCGGACATTGCAATTCAGAAACAAAATTACATCTCTGTTAATTTGTGGAGAATATGAGGCTTTCAGTAGATAAATAGGGTGAAATTGTTGTGAAATATTTCCCTGGAAAACGACTCTAAATTGCCCCAGAATGCGTTGAATGAAGCCTGACATTAAATAAAATATTAAGGACCCCTCTAGCTGATAGTTGACCAATTCTTGCATGTTGTTTGTGCAGAAATAAATTTACTAATTTTGCCCTTCATGCATCTGGTACTTACCATACGTTATTTAGTATAGTCTTCCAGATGCAACAGTTAATATGTATATGAGGTCGCCCACTCCTGCAAAATCGTCTTGAAATGTCCTACATGTTGACGCGACCAGCTTTGATATAGCACCATGATAACCGCAATAAACCACCTCGGAGAGTTCTGGTGACCAGTAGACACACATTTACTCATGATATAAATTTTGATAGAAGATATTACTTCAGCCTTCTTTGTGACTTGGTTTATCTGAACAAAGAAAGTATGATGTTATGTCTGATATATCTGACCTAGACATGTATCAGCTGGTAGGTGCGTGTTTTCACCACCTTCACATCTCGACACAATCTCACTATTACAATATCTATTATTTTGCCAGGTGAGATGATTTTGGTCGGAAAACGTTTGATTATGTGAAATTTTCAGCCTTCAGAATCCCATTGTGTGTTATAAAATAATCTTCATACATCAAACAGATTTCTACGTTCACGCTTTGAACTAGCCTGTTTTATTAGACCGCCTAAAGTCTATATTTCATCAACAAATCAGAGAAAACCCTACACACAGTGTGTAGCATGACGTCTTACCCTAGTATTGCTATGTCATTCCTCCTGACAAGTAGCGGAAACAAGGATTTTATTTGCTTTACAAAGATTAATTCACATATCGTGAATGTATTTGTTGCGTGATATTTTAAAAGACACTTGCCAATTATTTAAACCATGATATCTTTTGTTCAAGACTTCTTGGTTGACCACCTTCTATGTGAGCAGGTTGCTCTTCTATTATAAGCTCCTTGCTGTAGGGTATTTAGCCATTTGTAAATAATCCTTGACCATGTTGTCTGGCCTATTAGTCCGATGGCTTAAAGCCAGATTTTCACTTTATCGTGACAGAGTGGAATAAAGCACTAAATTTGGCACACGTGTCGTCAAAGGCACCGAGAACAATATCAGAACCCAGCAGGCAATATGTGACCCATTAGGGGCCAGGGTCATTTTTGGCCTATAAATGGCAATTTTTATCCCAACGATTTTCAAAACATATATTCGCTATCCTCTGGGATAAGTGTCTGAAAATTTCCACACTAATAGTGTTGGCAAAGGTCTAGCTAGAAATGCAAAATAATCCAAGATGGCCGCCATAATGACGTTACAGTTACGTCAGAACCAAAAAAATGGTCAATTTTTGACGAATTTTCGATCCGAAATTTTGAATTGCAAACTTTTTCTTTCTTGGTGTTAAGTATACAGTAAACATTAGAACATAATCATATATAACTGAATCAGATGGCACGGCAGCCCCTGACCCCTGACTTTGCCAAACTGAGTCAAGTTGGACCAGATTGATCGGCGAAAGAGACTTCGTTGTATTAAAGAACATTGCTATTGCTGTCTTGTTCTGAACGAACTGTCAATTCACTGACTCGCAAGAATGCATGAATGCTACCAAGAACATTGCTCGCAAAAGAATTGCATGAATACAATGTCGGGTAAATATCTTATGGAGGATATCCTGAGTTATGGGCAGTCTGGTATCCAGCTGACCGTGTAATTGTGACATGCCCGTAGATAGCTTTTGGCAAGGAATAACCGAGCAGAGTTTACTGCAGTCAAATGGTGAACATAACTGATAGCCGATACGAATGTATAAGTTGTGGAGGGTGCATACTGGTGGAAATTCAAGAATGCTTTGAAGGAAACCAAATGTGCCGATGAGATGAGGAATATCTTACTGGTACGATATCTGACGACGATACAGCCCACCAATCCCCAGGGTACGAGTTGTCACAGCGAAATAGCTCACCAATTACCAATATAAGAGTTGTGAGAGCATTTCCATCATAACTCTCTACATTTGTATCTAATATCGCTTATGCCGGTACTAGGGGCCGTGTGGTCATATCATCCAAGTTGCCACATGAACAGGTACAATAACCTCGCGTACCTGAGATACAACACATATCACGAATCGTTAGATTCTTGGTATGTGCTTTAGAATAGGTTAACCGGAAGACTACTGTGAAGTCATGTGGCTCTGTCAGTATGTCGGCACCTCTTCCCACTTCCCTTATATGTGTTGTAATTTGTACCTGTATATGGCGAGATTCCGCTGGTAGACGTTTCGTCCCCAAGGCCCTCCCCCCTGTACAGACCTTTTGGTCTTTGATATATGTTGGCATTTGTGGGAAGTTGATGCTGGGTTGACATCGGGCCTTACAGACTAGTCTTTTGTGTTAAATACCGTCATTTTCATCTGACGACCATACAGCTCATCAATCCCCAGTGTACGAGTTGTCACAGCGAAACAGCTCACCAGTTACCAATATAAGAGTTGTCAGAGCATTTCCATCATTGCTCTACATTTGTATCTAATACCGCCTATGCCGGTGCTAGGGGCCGTGTGGTCATATCATCCAAGTTGCCACATGAACAGGTACAATAAAAGCGTACCTGAGATACAACACATATCACGAATCGTTAGATTATTGGTATGTGCTTTAGAAAAGGTTAACCGGAAGACTGTACTGTGAAGTCGTGTGGTTCTGTCAGTATGTCGGCACCTCTTCCCACTTCCTTTATATGTGTTGTGAACTGACCAGTGTTATTGAGGAAATCTCTGTATACTTGTCATGCCCGCGCTTGTATACTTTCAAGGAAGATTCAGCAAGGGACACCATCAGAAGAACTCTAGCTGTCTGCTTCACAGAGTCAGCAACAGACAGGGTATTGGGTGCGGCGAGCGATTGAGCCAAGGGGCTATAGACAGCGCTTCTCGAAATTGTAACCTCGAGAGCTTGTCAAGAATAACGTTAGATTGTTTCTAAATATGCTTTGATCTCAACAGAATGTCATGTCGAAGGCAGACAACTACTAACTGACGCACTAATTTCATCAGCAATGAAAGACTGGTGATTGATTGTTTCGACCACGACCATATTATCACAAAGAAAGAGAACGTTGTGATTTGCCAGTTTGATCTGATTTGATCGCATCAGGGGATACCCAATTTGGAGAAAGAATTATTTTTCCATTGAAAGGAATACAAGTCAGGTATTAATATACGCAACACGACTTTACAGGCAAAATTGTGCGAGCCAATGAGAGACTGCAGTTCCAAAAAGGGTTACCTGAGAATTCTCCCAGCATGCTTTTCAGTTATGAATTTTGTCTTCTGGAAATGATGCTTTCATAGTTCTGGAGTCCAGCTGAATCCCATGCATAGCCATAGTAGTTGATGGGTAGTAGGTCTTAGCATGTTTGATTGGAATGCCCAAATACTCATACAAGTGAAAGTGTTGAGAGCTATAGAACAGTGGCTAGCGTCATTTGCACCGACGAACATAAAGTCGTCCAGTATGTGGGTCATCTCTGATATGCCAAATTTTGTAGCCATAACGGATTGCAGAGAATGAATTAAGCTCTCTGATATTTTAAAGCAGCCACCGAGAGGCACCGATCATAAAAAATACTTGACGCCACAAGTAAACCCGAATAAGGGGTGAATCGATGGCTCGATAAGTATGATGCGGAAGCCATCATCTAAATAGATTTTTTGCCATCAAGCTTTAATGGTCATGTTTTTGAACTAGAACAATCGCGACATCTAATGTCTACGTATTTCAACATACCATAGGTCCTGTGGAATCAGATTTTCCAGGGTAAGATAAATCGTGTGTCGCCCTAAAGTACTGGGGGGTTAATGTCACACTCAAGGTTATTTCACTCATAAGGTGACAGCCAGTTTTAATGATGGAGGAAGCTGGAATATTTGAAGAGAACCACCTCCGGCCCGTCGACAATTAACTGGCAAACTTTCACACGTGCACCAGCGAGGCTGGAACCCGTTCCGGTTCAGCGGTGTGACGATAGCGATGCGCCTCAGACAACTCGGCCACCGAGAGCCCTAAAAGTATTAGGTTCCTTACCGGGAACTAAGCCTAATGGAGAGCAAACCATATTATCAAATGGAGGAGTTGAGAAGGGGCCAGCAACACAACCTTTCGGCAACTCTTTGTCCTATTTAGCTTCTACGATAGCAGGGTTTAGCCTATGTTTATGTATACTATGATTGTGTCTTTTTGAATTTGGTGCTAATACTGTTATATGGATATGGAATATGTCTTTGGATTATGGACGCGGATATTCTTTAATGGACGACGGCTGAATTATGAATGACGGACTAGACGCTTGTATTGCATAGCAGATGAACGATTAGGCGAGACAGTAAAAGCATATTTTCTCGAGTACCCAATATCGAACCCCTCAGGGTAGTTACTTAGCAAAGTTTTTAGCCTGATCGGGTTTACCGGTGTTGGAAGAGTAACTCTCTTTGCCACTGGATTTACACATGCTAATTTACATGTAAGGAGTCGGGAAGAATCCAGTTGGCAACATTTGATGTAGTTCACAACCGTGGCATCTAAGATAACCTGAAGTTTCATCCTTCGAAACAGATTTGATTTTAGTGCCGATAATCAGTATTTGGGATTGAGCGCTGGTGGCCATATTGGTTATCTATAGAAAAGAAAATAGCCAATAACCTTCATGTGTGCTTGAATAAGTCAATCACAACAGAGCTACATGTACAGAAACCTCTCGATGGAGCCTTTATAAATATATATCATATATATTAGCATACATGTGTGTGGCAATAATACCAATATTGGTGACGCTCTGGCGGCCATATTGAATATTCAACGGGTAATAAAGTTTCCAACGATCGTTATCATTTTCTTCTTGAGTCATTCAGGCTCGTAGAAAATTAATCTCGTGTAAAAAGGCGATTGAATTTGTTAAACAGTCGCCAACCGGAGGCTAGTGTATGCATTATGGCGGTCATATTGGATTTATGCAAATTAAGGGCCTTCCACCTCCTGTAGAAATGGGCACCCCTTCTGAGATCATTACTTATGCTCAAATGAGCCACTGCACTGTGCAAAATATGGTGCTTTATTCCAGTCCGTCACGATCTTGACCTTAAGCAACCGGACTATATAGAGAAAACGATTTACCATACTTCTATGACACATTTCGAAATTCAAATAATCGAAGTGTGAACGTTGAATGGACAAACGTGTGACTGATTGAGTCCAGCCTCCTTCAAAAGGTGATTGTCAACCATTATGATTGGTCAATTCTTACCAAGATAGGCGACTCTGTACTAAAGCTACTGGTTCATAATAAAGCAGGAGTGGTTTACTGACGGTCTCGTTCGTATCGAATGCACCACACGGTGATGTATAGGAATATTTTTTATTGGATTTTCCTTCCTCATTTTACAAGCGTATTATGGTAGTTCATGTTTTTACAAAGAGTACGACTGGCGGTGTCATTGCGGTTGGAATCTGAGTAACATTCGACGAACACGTTATACAACAAGCCTTCTGAAACTCGGGAACGCCACACAGGTCGCTCTCTTTAATTAGAGGGCAGTCTGGGTCCTTGTCTGTGCATAGGGGACATTTTCCACAACAACGTGTCTGGGCAAATGTCGAATTACAACTGTTAGTATCTAAAGCTATCTGGCAGAGAAGTGGACTTTGCTGGATACACCGGCTTGGTGGAGCGTACGTTGTCCCCAGAGTAGTGGAATGCACAATGGGGATTGTGGCCATTATTGGTGTGGTCGTACCTGCAGTGAAAGAAAATTTCTTTAAAAATACAAAATTTGATTCCATCCCAAATATATACGTTACGCAATTCAAATATAACTTCGTCCTTTTTTGTTTGGAATGAGGTAAAGAGAGAGAGCATGGATAACCAAATGTGATCTTGTGATCATAGGCTGATTCAGCTTTGCCTTGTGATTTTCATATTTGCCAGGTGACCCAATTATTGGACGAAGCTTGCTAGTTTGATCTGCCTTATTATCATGTTTGTGGCGTTTCATTTGGCAAGGGTGTTGCCTATTGATAGTAGTACTTTGGCTACGCCAGTTTTGAGTGTCTAAACACCACGACTTATTTAGGCTACTGCTTGTCCTCTCATTGTACATGACATCTCCCCGTTCGCTTGTGATATGTGTTGTTTGCTATGGTCATATAAAAGGTGAAGCGTTAAAAGGATATCGAATTATTAATATTGTGTTAGTCAGGTGTGAATCAAAAATCGCAAAACCCTTTTCTAAAAAATGTAGGTTCGATCTGGGACTGTTGATGACACCAACATATTACGTCACCAATTATTGTCGATATGACAGAAGATAATTCCCGTTTGGAGATTGTCTGATACTACCATGTAAAACTGGGACGAGGAATTTTGCCAAAACGGTTGCCATATCGTCTTGACAGACTTTTACCGTACCTGGCCTGGGTATTTGAGGCCTTCCCAGGCCTGAAGAGAGCCATTCTCCCCCCCCCCCCCGCCCCCTTCCCCCCAATTCTCTCCGGTCCCCCCAATGTTGTTCTTACTCCTTAGTCATATGGTGGACTTCCCATAATAAATTTCGGGATGCAGCTCTCCAAACAAATGTTAAACAATCCAAGTTGGCCGTATTGATGAAGTCACAGTGGCGTCATTTACTGAAAGTGCATTTTGTGGTTGATTTTTCGGTCAAATTTTCCGATTTTATTATCTGTGATATTTGTTTTCTTAAAAACATAATAACTCAGGAAAAAATGATTTAATGTGAAATAAAATAATTGTGGGCACTTTTATACCTAAACAGGTAAAAGATGTTAGACGCTGACCCCCCTTTCAAGTAGATCTGGGACAAGAGATTCTGGGCGTGGAGGAGGGGAGAAAGTGAGTGGGGAAAATGCTTATTTAATATCGGATCTCACTGGATGCAGGTGGTTCCAGATGTCGACACCATACATCATACTCCCCCCTCTGACATTCTGAGACTTATGTCCTGGACCCTTGTGATATGAAGTTATAAATGGAAATGAATCGGACATAAACACAAAAAAATATAAAAATTCAGAGATATCCCCAAACATTTACGCTGTCGTTAAATACTTACTTCCCTCCTGCAAAAGAAAGGCATTTCCAAACATCACCAGGTTCAGCAGGAAAATTGATAACAGATTTGAGTACAGAAAAGCCATGGCACCAGGGTCATGTACGTTCACACATGGACACACTGGCCTTTAACATATGTGTTTCAGCTAGAAGCAGCTGTTAAAGATCCCATATAAGGTATCGTTCATGGAGACCCAGGCCTGGAAAAAATCGAGATAGAAACATTATATATGTCATGGACTGTCTAAAATTAGCAAATATCATGCACAGAGATACTTTATGAGATACAGGATCGCTCATTTCAAAAGATCAGATTCGCTGTCAGAATGATAGGACATAGACGTAACGTACACAATGTTATTGGGTCGAAAATATTGGGGCGAGATTTTAATCAATTTACACTTAGTCGGCAGATCACCGCCACCCAATGTTCTTTGGTCAGAATCTCGACCCAATTCGGTCGGAATGAATTGTGACCCAATCGAAATGAGTTACCACATTTTTGGCCACGTATTCTTTATCACGAGATCGGACTCTTGTATGTGAAGTTTTGTGAATCTATCATGGCCTTCAAAGGTGTCGACTAACCGGTTTCCTTCGCGGATATGGGATGGATACTATCGGTACAAGCAACCCTCGTATTTGCTACGCGTCTACTTTTTCGCAACAAGCCAGACCGTAAATCGTATGAACATATATTTATATAAGGTGTTCCATGTGGACCATGACTGACTGACTGACGAGTGTGGTCGAACCGACCATGACCGAAAGAGACCACCAGCCGGACCCTTTATATGACCATATAAAGTATGGTCGGTCACGTCTGTGGCAGGCGAGCACCGAACTGAATTTGTAGGCCGGCAAACATTCCTTTATTTTCCCTTTGTTTTCTGTTCCCCAATATTCTAGTGCACTTTCAGAAATTGTCTATGACGTTCCCATGAATTATTCAAGTTTGAAGAGTCGAGATTCAGGGAAGGCAATTTATCATGAGTTAGTCTCAAACTATTGTCGTGAATTTCAGGACTGTCTGTGCCCATTTTATCCCAAATAAAGAATCAATCATCTGACAAGCGTTTCAATGAGTTATACAAAGAATTGCTGTTCTCAATATTCGCCAAGACCCGTACTTCAAAAGACGTATTTCCCAGGATTAAATTAACAAGCGAGAGAAAGTTTTGTCCTCATTCCACATGCTGGCAGTGAGTTGTTCAAGACGTCAATCCTGATATATGAAGGTACGACGTGTACACAATTGATGAAATGACAAGCGTATCTATGAGCTGGTAACCGGTGAATTTAAATATAAATTTCGAATAATCTCGATCCATCGTGCACATATATCAAATACATTGCATTGTATGACGAACCACGTCTTCGATGGAGTCGTATGAGGTATCAATGTGAAGCATAGGTGAGGGGGCATCTGACTGGACTAGTGTCCCGGTCGTTGTCAACATTCTGCGCATGCGCAGACAGGGAATTGTGGGAAAAGGGTATGGAAATAGACGTTTTGGTGTCTAGGGGAGCCCCTATTGGTCCGATTGGGTCGAGTGAGGTATCAATATGAAGCCTATGTGAGGGGGCATCCGATGGGGTGGGCATGGGGTTGGAATATCGTCATTCTGCGCATGCGCGGTAGACCAAGTGTATGGAAAAGACGTTTTGGGAAATAGGGAAGCCCCTAATGGGCCGATGGAGTCGTATGAGGTATCAATGTGAAGCATAGGTAAGGGGGCATCTGACTGGGCTAGTATCTCGGTCGTTGTCAACATTCTGCGCATGCGCAGACAGGGAATTGTGGGGAAAGGGTATGGAAATAGACGTTTTGGGATCTAGGGGAGCCCCTAATGGGCCGATAGAGTCGTATGAGGTATCACTGTGAAGCATTCGTAAAGGGGCATCCGCCTGGACTAGTGGCTCGGGCGTTGTCAACACTCTGCACATGCGCAAACAGGGAATTGTGGGAAAAGGGTATGGAAATAGACGTTTTGGGGTCTGGGTGGGCCAATATTGGTCCTATGGAGTCGTATGAGGTATCAATGTGAAGCATTCGTAAAGGAGTATCCACCTGGACTAGTGTCTCGGCCGTTGTCAACATTCTGCGCATGCGCAGACAGGGAATTGTGGGAAAAGGGCATTGGAATGGACATTTTGGGATCTATTTGAGCCCCTGGTCGTCCGATGGGGTCGAGTGAGGTATCGTTGTAAAGGATACGTGAGGGGGCATCCGCCTGGACTAGTATGACGTGGAACTGACGTCATTCTGCGCATGCTCAGTAGACAAAGTGTATGGAAATAGACGTTTTAGGGTCTAGGTGGGTCCCTAGTGGTCCGATGGAGTTGAGTGAGGTATCAATGTAAAGCAGTCGTGAAGGAGCATCCAGTCATGGGTGGGTGCATGTAAAATTAAGATTTTTTCCCGAAAATATAAAAGCGGAACACGGACTTTACCCCTAAAATAGAGGAAAACACCTATCAACCCTAGCCAAAAGGGCTAATATCGGTCCCCGGGCTTATTGGGACCTGCCTATCAAGTCAATGAGGTGGGTGCATGTAAAATTAGGATTTTTTAGGATTTTTCACACGATTTGCGGGATGTCCAGAGCATCTGTGACGTCATTGGTGACGTCATCAGTTCGAGTAGTAGCGAAAGAACGTGTTTTATAATTGGCTCAGTGACAATTGGTGGTGGTAGCTCCCGTGTGGCAGAGCTCTTGGATCGGAGCTCTTGGAGCTCAGAGCTCGGAAATGACGTCACCGCATGCATGCGCGCGTACCTGTGTCATCTTGCAGTTCTCGGGGTGTAGACTCCATTTGAGGGATGTCCACAGCATCTGTGACGTCATCGGTGACGTCATCAGTACGAGTAGTAGCGAAAGAACGTGTTTTATAATTGGCTCAGTGCCAATTTTTGCACACGATTTGCGGGATGTCCAGAGCATCTGTGACGTCATCAGTGAGAGTAGTAGCGAAAGCGGGAGTTTCGGAGGTGCGATGGAGTGCATTTGGAGTAGATAACGGCCTATTTTTCCATCCAACTACCTGGTAGAGTTACCTGTGAGTGTGAGTGTATGCGCGCGTGTGAGTGAGTGAGTGAGTGTGAGTGAATGAGTGAGTGAGTGAGTGAAGTGTGCACAACGCCGGTGAGGCGTCCCCAACGCCCGTCTTAACGCATGGACGCATTAACGACGGTGAGTGAGTGAGTGAGTGAGTGAGTGGGATCCGACTGGACTAATGGTTCCTCCGTTTTCATCATTTTGCGCATGCGCAGTCTGGCCGTAGTATAGAAAGCAGGCATTTTGGGGATTCGTGGAGGTTTGTTGAGTGGTTGACCGTCCCTGGTCAAATGGACCGTATCAGTGTGGGGTATCAGTGTGAAGCTCTCGAATGGCTGTCACCCGCCAAGGCCTTACGCCTTAACGCCTGTCTCAACGACTTAAAGCCCTAGCATAACGCCTTGACGCCATGACACAGACAGATGAGAGAACAACAACAACAACAAGGATGAAAGAACAACAACAACAGCAGGTTTTCTCATATAGTTTATTCTCCCCTCCATCATAACATACCCACGCTGGGGGAGCCGCGTTGGGTAGGTTTACAATTCAAGAAGTCTCTTGTCCAATCGGAGGCCACCATTTGGTCCTGTCATACTCGTTCTTGCCCGTTAGATGTATTCTCGGCTGTCCAATCAGAAGTCGCCATTTCAGAAAGTTCTATCTTCGGCCATGTTCGCTCTGAACCGTTTGTTCTAATCGTCATTGGGCAGGCCAGGATTCCGTTGAGGCAACAGACCTGGTGCACCCTGTACCCTATAGCCCGTAGGGCATAGGGTACACCAGGGTGTGGGTGCACCAGGTCTGTGTATGTGTGTGCGTGTGTCTGTGTGTCTGCGTACGATGACGTCACTTCCGAGTAGCGCAGGGGCAAAGGTCACTTCCCTGGGTACTGTGGTTTTACATCCGGGTCCTCATCTTACATCCGGGTCCTCATCTTACATCAGGGTTTTTCCATGTTTACTGTCACGTGACTGGAACCGGAAGACTCACTCACTCACTCACTCACTCACTCACACACTCACACACTCACTCACTCACTCACTCACTCACCGTCGTTGGTGCGTCCATGCGTTAAGACGGGCGTTGGGGACGCCTCAAAGATGTTGTGTAAGCCTCTCCGAGCTCCAAGAGTTCCGGAGCCCCCTGAATGTATTCACCCATGCACTGATAGATACTCAGAATGCGCAAACAAGTATCTGAGAATATGTTGCCTCAACGGAATCCTGGCCTGCCCGATGACGATTAGAACAAACGGTTCAGAGAGAACATGGCCGAAGATAGAACTTTCTGAAATGGCGACTTCTGATTGGACAGCCGAGAATACATCTAACGGGCAAGAACGAGTATGACAGGACCAAATGGTGGCCTCCGATTGGACAAGAGACTTCTTGAATTGTAAACCTACCCAACGCGGCTCCCCCAGCGTGGGTATGTTATGATGGAGGGGAGAATAAACTATATAAAAAAACCTGCTGTTGTTGTTGTTCTTTCATCCTTGTTGTTGTTGTTGTTCTCTCATCTGTCTGTGTCATGGCGTCAAGGCGTTATGCTAGGGCTTTAAGTCGTTGAGACAGGCGTTAAGGCGTAAGGCCTTGGCGGGTGACAGCCATTCGAGAGCTTCACACTGATACCCCACACGGTCCATTTGACCAGGGATGGTCAACCACTCAACAAACCTCCACGAATCCCCAAAATGCTTGCTTTCTATACTACGGCCAGACTGCGCATGCGCAAAATGATGAAAACGGAGGAACCATTAGTCCAGTCGGATCCCACTCACTCACTCACTCACTCACCGTCGTTAATGCGTCCATGCGTTAAGACGGGCGTTGGGGACGCCTCACCGGCGTTGTGCACACTTCACTCACTCACTCACTCACTCAGACTCACTCACTCACTCACACGCGCGCATACACTCACACTCACAGGTAACTCTACCAGGTAGTTGGATGGGAAAATAGGCCGTTATCTACTCCAAATGCACTCCATCGCACCTCCGAAACTCACGCTTTCGCTACTACTCTCACTGATGACGTCACCAGTGACGTCGCAGGTGGGAAAAATTGTCACTGAGCCAATTATAAAACACGTTCTTTCGCTACTACTCGTACTGATGACGTCACCAATGACGTCACAGATGCTGTGGACATCCCGCAAATCGTGGGAAAAAATTGGCACTGAGCCAATTAAAAAACACAGCTACTACTCGTACTGATGACGTCACCGATGACATCCCTCAAATGGAGTCTACACCCCGAGAACTGCAAGATGACACAGGTACGCGCGCATGCATGCGATGACTTCATTTCCGAGCTCTGAGCTCCAAGAGCTCCGATCCAAGAGCTCTGCCACACGGGAGCTGCCACCACCACCGGGCGTTGACGCCCGTCAACGCCCGGTGGTGGCGTCGGAGCTCCGGAGCTCTTGGAACTCGGAGCTCCGGAGCTCTTGGAACTCGGATCTCCGGAGCTCTTGGAACTCGGAGCTCCGGAGCTCTTGGAGCTCCGAAATTGGGATAGGGTTGATAGGTGTTTTCCCCTATTTTAGGGGTACAGTCCGCTTTCCGCTTTTTTATATTTTCGGGGCAAAATCCTAATCTTACATGCACCCACCCCATTGACTTGATAGGCAGGTCCCAATAAGCCCGGGGACCGATATTAGCCCTTTTGGCTAGGGTTGATAGGTGTTTTCCTCTATTTTAGGGGTAAAGTCCGTGTTCCGCTTTTATATTTTCGGACAAAAATCCTAATTTTACATGCACCCACCCATGACTGGATGCTCCTTCACGACTGCTTTACATTGATACCTCACTCAACTCCATCGGACCACTAGGGACCCACCTAGACCCTAAAACGTCTATTTCCATACACTTTGTCTACTGCGCATGCGCAGAATGACGTCAGTTCCACGTCATACTAGTCCAGGCGGATGCCCGCTCACGTATCCTTTACAACGATACCTCACTCGACCCCATCGGACGACCAGGGGCCCAAATAGATCCCAAAATGTCCATTCCAATGCCCTTTTCCCACAATTCCCTGTCTGCGCATGCGCAGAATGTTGACAACGGCAGAGACACTAGTCCAGGTGGATACTCCTTTACGAATGCTTCACATTGATACCTCATACGACTCCATAGGACCAATAGTGGACCACCCAGACCCCAAAACGTCTATTTCCATACCCTTTTCTCACAATTCCCTGTTTGCGCATGCGCAGAGTGTTGACAACGCCCGAGCCACTAGTCCAGGCGGGTGCCCCTTTACGAATGCTTCACAGTGATACCTCATACGACTCTATCGGCCCATTAGGGGCTCCCCTAGATCCCAAAACGTCTATTTCCATACCCTTGGTCTACCGCGCATGCGCAGAATGCCGCTATTTCAACCCCACACCCACCCCATCGGATGCCCCCTCCCATAGGCTTCACATTGATACCTCACTCGACCCAATCGGACCATTAGGGGCTCCCCTAGACACCAAAACGTCTATTTCCATACCTTTTCCCCACAATTCCCTGTCTGCGCATGCGCAGAATGTTGACAACGACCGGGACACTAGTCCAGTCAGATGCCCCCTCACCTATGCTTCACATTGATACCTCATACGACTCCATCGGCCCATTAGGGGCTTCCCTAGATCCCAAAACGTCTATTCCATACCCTTGGTCTACCGCGCATGCGCAGAATGACGATATTCCAACCCATGCCCATCCCATCGGATGCCCCCTCACATAGGCTTCATATTGATACCTCACTCAACTCCATCGGACCATTAGTGGCTGCCCTAGACCCCAAAACGTCTATTTCCATACCCTTTGTCCGCCGCGCATGCGCAGAATGACGCTATTCAACCCCACACCCAGCCCATCAGATGCGCCTTCACAAATGCTTCACATTGATACCTCACACGACCCAATCGGACCATGCAGCGTATTTGAAGTGTGGGGACTACTTTTTCTCCGTGGAAGCTTTTTTCCGCGACCGCATCACCGCCAGACCGCATCACTGCGGAAGAATACATGCCCAGGGCCCCTTTGCCGGAACTATAGTGACCTGGGGTTACCTCCCCCTAGAAAGGTAACAATTGGAACTCTTCTGTGTTGGGAGGTAGATTTTCTCTCCAATATGCACATTTTTGAGGTCATTTAAGTGCAAAGAGGTCAATACGACCGTTTTTACGCTTATACTACCACTGACCTCTATTTCCCGTTTCTATACTACTGACGTTAGGGTTCACCCAATATGTTGTCACGTGACCGGAAATGACTTCGACTATGTGCAGTGAAGTTTCCGGTGTTGATAATGCGGGGTCAATTTCACTTCTGGTAAAGTAGCACAACAACCCAAAGAGGTCTAAGGTCAATGTGGTTGTATCTCCACATTCTCCACTACTGGCTATTTTTGCCCAAACAGCATAGAAGTTAATATTTATAGCGAACTAAAAAGAAGAATGTAATTTAATATAATTGCTGCAGTTAAATTCTAATTTATCTATTTTTCCGGGCCAAACCGTGAAATTATTTATCACATTTAGTTGTTCGAATCTATACTTTTCCAAAAATAGTTTCTCATTTTTTCGTGTCGGGATTGCAACACAGTCGACTGTGACACCAGTAAACATCTTTGAGTCACATTTTAGAATCTGGCAAACTTTAATAGAACAATTTGTAAAAAAAAAATCTTTATTTAAAGTCTGTTAACCTCTCGCAGAAATTTCTACACTGGAAAAAATACCTGTACTTAAGAATATTATGGAAGTAATATTAGTCGTCCTCGACTATAGCACGAGCGGAATATAAATAATTGTTGATGACTTCTCTTCACACGATATGGAATAGCCCATCTTAATGTCAAGTAAAATTCTGCCGGTGCTATAGTGGACTAACATTCCATGCAATTTTAAGAATTTTTGTTTTCTTTTTCAGAGTGACAAATCCATCAAGCAATAGTGAGCCATGTAAACTTGACTGGAGATGATATATCTTCCGAACATTAATCTCATGCACTGGATCAATTTCCAAGTTACTACTTACATACTCCTACTGACAATCTTAAACTACTTCCGTTTTCATCAGTTAGACAAATTTACCGTACTTGTTTTGTATACGTTAGTGAAAATCGGTTGACTAACAAATATTTAGTCCAACTGGAAGACCGAAAAAATTCTAGTCAGTTATCTTTATAGCAAAGAATTAGGTCAATAACGAATAATTCTTATGGCATTATTTAGCAAGATGCACTTTTATTCAACAAAGCTTCAGTATTAGTGATTTTTTGCGAAACTTCCAAAATACGAAGTTCTCTACCATTCTCTACGTTAAATTCTCACTCCCTCATGCCCGCCCTCCTCCCCAATATGCCATATACAGAAACGTTCATATCATTACTGTGTTACGAAATGTGCGAATTAGTATAAAATATACTGGTATACGGAAAGCTCTAAATACTGAACATGAAATACATGTCTTATTACTGGCGAGAATAAACTTTACTGGAAGGGAAAGAACAAGGGGCACAATACAAACAGCAGGCTGTGCAATCATCAATTCTACAGTTACCTCCCTTGATCCGGCATGCCCAGTGTAGCGTGGCTGCCTCTTCTTTCCAATACCAACCTTCACTTTGTAGGCCAGGGACAGCTCATACGCAAAGCCCACTCTTGTCTCACAACCTTTGATAGATTGAAATTGAAAAATGAAATGGTTTTATAGTGAAAATTATACCGCCTTTAATCAGCCCAGTGCAAATTTGAGTGACGTTATAACAAGTGACGACCAATACTATAAAAAACAGAAAAAAATTCAAAAATCGTTACTGTTTCAATAACAAACCGAAACTGCTACCAAAATCAGTAACAAAGACGTGAAACTGATTCAGAAGTTATATAAAAAACAGCAACATAGAAACAAAACTGATTATAGGATATCTCCCTTTGTTGAAATTTTCACTCTCAGATGAAGGATTTCGATGCAGTTAGAACATCGTTATTGTATTCAGTAACAAAACATTTGAAGTGGACAACACTATTTAATTCCGCACTGTACTGGACTGATAATATTCTAAACTGTAATATTATAGCAATATCATTTATTTTACTGAAGTCTAACGGCGTTAGGATGATAGTAATATATTGCATGAATAATCTTTGACATATGCTTATTCACAAGGGAAATTAGGAACCTTTCACTCGCCAGTATTCTTTTGAAATCACTAACTTAGTTTAATGTGACTGTGTGGGTGGGTGGATGGAGGAATGTGTCAGTGAAAGCCGAAAATCTTCACGTACTATCAGTCGAACTTATAGTTGTATTTAGTCACATATGAGAATATATGTTGTACGGTAGTCATCGTGTACGTTTCCGTATTGCATGAGAGTAGTAGAGAAAGAACAAATTGCCTCGTATTGAGTAGGACGTCCTCGGGACATTTGACCTTACGCGCGTGCACCGGTGCGCAGGATCCAAGATCACGATGGAGGTTCATTAGTGCGAGGCAAGATGCCCTTTCAATATGAACATGACGGAGCATAACATTTTAACCTGTAGTTAATTTTTATAAATATTGAAATAGGATATAATATAACATACTACCCTGTAGTATTATATTATGGTATACATGGTATATACCTATAGTCTGTACTGGTGTGAAAGAAACGGTGGTCTCCAGAGACCAGTGTCCGGTCTCCCATGCTTTACCTTGGGAGAGCTCTGATATCCAGGTGACCCTTTTCAGATGTCAGCGTCCGGGCTATGTTAAATCATAGCAAGCGAACACCCACATCTGAGGGAGCACCGTTTCTTCCACACCGGGACTTCACTAGTTTCGCTCGGACTCAGAAATCGTACCCATAAAATTGGGGCGGGCAGGGTCAAAATCCGATCCCCATTCTCTCTACAGCAAAATCAACTGTAGTCTGATAAACAGATTGTCTCACTCACAGGGGCTCGTTACTGTTGTTAATTGGTTAATTAGGTTGATTATAGGGGGTGGTCGAGGTAGGGAATAAATGGAGTCCTTACCTCGAATAGGTACCGGTGCTCCCCCCCCCCCCCACTTTTGATTTAGGAGGGGGGAGGAGCGAATATCTTTGGGTCCCCCACTTTTTGGCACTCCTAACTGACCATGTCCCCACATAAAAATTACAGATAGAGTGCCAGGACGTGTCGTGGTATCTTATAGGCCTGTTTTGTTCGTGTTCAGCCAGGAAGTCCCTATAGTCAACTTAATTAACAACGGTAACGAACCCCTGCGGTCTAACTTACGTCCCTTCTCTCCTTGTTCCCCCGCTGATTCACACAGCATATTTCGCGCCTCTTGAGCGTTAGGGGGCGCTTTATCTGGTTATCCAATCAACGTGCCGTAATAGCTCGGAGATAACCAGATTCCTCATACTAACCACGATTGGCTAACTACTTCACTTGATCGAAATTACATCACACCCACATTCTCAACAGAGTCATGCCTTCATAATAGTGAGATCATGATTCTCACGTAAGTGGAAGCCATGTTATTATTTTAACAACGAGACTCCCTCCCGGGGCCCCCCACTTTTGATTGGGGGGGGGGGCGAATATCTTTGGGTCCCCCACTTTTCGGCACTCCTAACTGACCATGTCCCCACATAAAAATTACAGATAGAGTGCCAGGACGTGTCGTGGTGTCTTATAGGCCTGTTTTGTTTGTGTTCAGCCAGGAAGTCAAATGGAGTCAGGCATATTCTTCAATATCGATGCATGTTTATGCGAAACAAATTTGAAAATAGAACCATAAATCTTTATACATTGTGTTCAGATTTATTTCCGGGAAAACGCGTAAAACGCAATCTGAGACCCCGGAGCTTCCGGGGCCTAGGCGGCTCCTGGACCCTCGCCTGTCAGGCTGTGAAGATCGCTTATTTTATCTTTGTGTAAATGAATCGGTATATATCATATTGGTTCTAAGGTTCCATGATGTAAAGGTCATCGTTTTCTTATGTTTTTTTTTATGTGTTAAATATAACTAGAAACTCAAATTGATTCAGGCATGAAGTATGATTTTTTTCAATATCGATGCGTGCTTATAAATGCGAAACCAACGTGAAAATAGAACCATAAATCTGCAAAAATTATGTTCGAATTTATTTCCGAGAAAACGCTTAGAACGCATCTCCGGAGATCTGGGACTTCGGAGCTTCCGGGGCCTAGGCGGCCCCTGGACCCTCGCCTGTTGGGCTGTGAGGATTTCCTTGTTTTATCTTTGTGTGAATGAATCGTATCGGTAGGCATACTGGTTTCCCTTCCCAAGAACTAAGAGCCATCGTTTTGTATGTTTTAAATATAACTAGAAAGTCAAATGGATGCAGGCGCGAGGTGCGATGTTTTCAATATCGATGCATGCTTATAATTGGGGAAAAATCGTGAAAATAGAACCATAAATCTGCATGCAGTATGATCAGTTTTATTTCCGAGAAAACGCTCAGAACGCATCTCCGGCGATCCAGGACCCCGGAGCTTCCGGGGCCTAGGAGCTTCCAGGGCACTCCTAACCCAGAAATGCAAATAATTAAAGCCGTTTTGCCGTTTATTATTATTTTTGTCGTTAACGACATGCGAACGTTTGCCAAGGGAGACAACCCATATTGCATCGTTTCACAGTTGATTGTGAAGAAATAGTTCACTAGTTTCTCGCGTTTTTCCACACAGCTCTCACTCAGTAGATGTCATATACGGTCCGTGTAACACTTGACAGTTCAGCTTTCCATCTTCCAAAATTGAAAGTATAGAAAGATGGAAAGCTCTACATCGCTCCCGTATTCGAGCTTTCCATCTCGCAAAATTGAAAGTAGAAAGATGAAAAGCTCTACATCGCTCTCGTGTTCGAGCTTTCCATCTCCCAAAATTGAAAGTAGAAAGATGGAAAGCTCTACATCGCTCCCGTGTTCAAGCTTTCCATCCCGCAAAATTGAAAGTAGAAAGATGGAAAGCTCAGCATCGCTCCCGTATTCCAGCTTTCCAAAATAAGTTTATGTCATATAGAAATCTGGTTTCTCCAAGCTTACAACATTTGCATTTACGAGAAATGTGTGCGTGTAAACTTGCACAGTTCAATTTTCGGGGGGGTTTTTGTTTTGGATTTGGTTTCGCAAAATCAAAAATTGAAATTTGACCGCCAATTTTCAATTTTTGTTTTTCGTTTTTGGTTTCTCAAAATCAAAAATTGAAATTTGACATTCCATTTTCAATTTTCGTTTCTCGTTTTACTTCGCCCAAAAATGAAAATCAAATATTGAAAATTGCCTCGACTTGTCCGTTTTTGTTTTTTGATTTTAACTTTGACACGTCAATGTTAACTGCGCACGCGCAAGGCTTATGGTGTCACTTTCGGTTCGCGGAGTAGTATGGGAAGCGCAAATCAGGTTGTATATGCAGGTTTGGAGCATAATATGGAAAACCAGTAGGGGGAAAGGTATGGGAGTTTCACAACAGTATATATCCCTGGAACCAGGCATTCGAGCTAGATTATAATAGACCAACTGCGCATTTGCAGAATCGAGTACGCATTCGTGCAGCAGGTGTGAAGCATTATATTGAGAATAACGAGGATGATACACATAGTTTCATTAAAGTAGGGTAGTATGATAAATACGTGGGGCCCTAATCATAACCCCCGAAGGAACTTCCCGCGTCGATGCGTTAAAGCGTTTGACACCCGCACTTAATGCGTTGAATATGAGTTATCCAGGTTTGAGGAAGGGTTGATCGGGTTTTGTGACCTGCCTGTGAAATTTCAACCCTGAGCCGCACAGCCATATGCCATATACGGATTTCGCGGCCCACCACCGCGATGCTTACTCTTATTGGTGTTACATCTTGGTATCTTTATAAGTACTATATTTCAAATCAATAACAAATAGCGGTTGTGTTCATGAATGCCGTTCGCTTTTATAGTGCTTTAAACATCTATTTTTAGAAACGAGAACATCTCAATGCCAATAACCAATGAGAACAGCGGGATGCCACCTGTCCATACCGGTCTTATGCATCTTCACAAGTCCAGGTAAATCGTGAATGGTTTACCTGGACATTTTTGGTGATTCGAGTGAGTTCTTGAGTCGTTGCCTCAATCTGGAACATTTCATCCCCCGATTTTATTTTGAATTAGCATGTCGGTATCCCAAGCCGGTGATTTTTGCTTTGACTCTCGATGTCGATTTCAGCCTGACATCAAAGTTATGCCAGCGATGTCACATCTCAAACCGTGCAGTGGATTGGCGTAATGAGCTAGCTGAGTCTGTTCACTAATTGGTTTGATTTAGAGGATACCCCATTGATCTATTTTATCCAGAACTACCGTGGGCAACTAACTAAGGCAGTGTATAGATACCCTAACAAATCGATCGATACACTGGCTCCCGAGAATGGCCTGGTGGGTCACATGCCTCTCACGCTTCACACCTCTACGACACGATTTGCGTTTTCTATTATACTCGTCGTACCGGAAGTTACATCAAAACCCTTCCACGTGCGAACTTAACATTGATACGTCAAAGTTAAAATCAAAAGGTCATCGTTTTCTTATGTTTTTTCTGGGATCGCACTGATCATAGACCAATACTAATAGCATGGTACAGCACAAATAAGTTATGTTTATTGCGTATATCACTCAATTGTATGAGCATTTGTACTCCAGAGAAGGAGAATCTCCTCCACACGACATACCACACAGAACTTTCTGGAACGTTCCAGGGCTCCTCACTTACCACTCCAGCTGAGGTTGTTTCGGGGACCAGATGATTTTGATATCAGAAATATGGAGATAGGATTTTTACCCCGCCCACCCCAATTTCTTTGGTTCTGAGGCGGCGCGATTCTGGTGGCTCAAAATACGACGACCTGCTTGGTTTTGGTGCATTTTCTCGCACAGCCATTGGGCCGTTAGTCCGAGCAGCATAGCTCACCGTGTTTGTCAGAATCCCACCAACCTGAACATTGTGGCGTATGCAGACGCCGAACAGGCTCCTTTGTGAAAGAGATTTCCCCGCCCCTGGATGCAAAAGGCACACACAAGACCTGTTCATGTCATTTCTATTAACTGGTACAGATTATAGATATATACCACAGCATAATACTACAGGGTAGTATGTTATCGATACCTTATTATGATACTAAATTATTAATACTACAGGGTGGTCCCGGTGTTTGTTGTGCAAATGCGCACACGCACAAGTCCAAAGGTCATGAGAACGCTTCGCTCAATGCGAGGCAGTATGCCCTTTTCCTACTACTCATAAGCGATCCATGAAGGCTCACCAAATCACGACGGATCAAAAGCCCACATAGAACGTTCAGGATCAATTGCTTGTTACTTCCATGTCTGTCCGCCTAAAGTATACTTACCTCGGACACACATATAGGTCTATAGGCATGGGCTACAAACCTATCTGACACTAGTGATCATGTCCTATAGTTTCACTGAGTACACATGTCCCTCACTATAAAATTAAAGGCTGAATTTGGATGTTTCAACAAAACTGTGCATTGTAGTTCATTATGTATATGTCAGTCTCTCTGACACAAGATATACCAAAATGCAACTTGAAAATCGATGGACATCACAGAAACCACCCGATACATGAATCTACTATCAAATTCGCTGTAATGAGAGACAATAGTCAGTCAAAACGCCACTGTTCCTCGACCAGGGTCTCAAAAAACTAGGCCTGAGATTGCCCTCCCGGCATCAAATACACCCAATGCGAAATCACTCCACATCTTTGAGTCAAGCTCTGCCATAAAATGTCCAATAGGACCACTTTGATGACTTCAATGTGGCGGCAAAGTAAACAAAAATTATTTCTTGGCCGATTTTTCGATTTGTTTATTTCCCCACAGGTATTCAGTTTGACCGTAAATATTTCCTTAGTGTGTTGCGTTTATAAACCGAAATATAATTTCTTCGTGTTTGCTTCAAACGTAATTAGCTTGAGAGATAAAATACTGAATTTTTATATTCTGACGTTTGTTTTTGCAATTTTTGTTGATATTCTTGGAGGGAACTCTTTCATATGTAAAATATGACACCTTTAACCAAAACGAGTCTTGGATATCATAATTCGGTGGGATTCATCCTAAATGATACTAAAAATAGTTTTGGTTAAAGATGTCATATTTTCGTAATATAGAAATATATCAAAACGCTAGTTGAATGTTCACCGTCATTCGGCACATGATTCCTAATGTTAATAATTGTTACAGCCGACTGGTTACAAGGTCGGACTACAGATTAATAGAACTTCAACTTTTGGGTTCGAATCCCCCAATCATACGAAAAATATTCATTTTCCTGTCTTTCCCCATAATGAAAAGTACAATAGTGGCGTGAAATAAAGACAGCAAACCGCTAACGAAAATAATCGCTTATATTATTATAATTAACTGCACACACACAACCACACGGCTTGTTCGGTAGTTGAAAATTGTGACGATCCAGCAGGGCAAAAAACTAATTGTTACACATATACTTAATTTCTACATGGGAGTATTTCGTCGGAGGACAGCGAAAAGATGAAAGTTGTAACTATGAACTGAAAAGCGATAAGGCCAGTTAGCCAAAAAAAAGAAAAACCCTGGTTCACAGCAGGTACGGCTATTCTTAAATGTTTCGTCTCGATAGAATGGCTATACTCATTTCACGACTTGCCGCTAATGTAGATTTTTACAGTTTTGCAACTTATACATATTCTAATTTTATTCAGGAAATTACCCTCAATAAGTGGTGCCGCTTTGCTTGCGCAAGAGATTATATGCTTGTGCCATATATGTGTTTTGCCGTTACAGTAGATCAGCCACCCAACCCAAAGATGGCTAGAAAACTTTTTGATGGCATCGCGTGTTAAAAGCTGCCATCCAGGCTTAATCAACTCTACATGGTGTGCACATAACGATGTGACCGGATGACATTCTTACTTTTGACCGTTAAGGTCATTTTTGAGGTCATAAAGGCTATTTGAAGTCAAATAAGGATAAAGCATGTATTTTTGCGATATCTTCGTAGAGGAAGAGTGATTGCGACTGATATTTTTTTAACTTGCTTCATTTTTGTTCTGGTCTTACTTACTGGTGGTTTGCATATTCACAGATGCAATGGATTATGGGACATTTCAACACTACCAGACCTTGGGGGGGGGGGAGCATTGTGGCCCCCTTCCCAAACTTTCTGCCCTATCTTCGGATCGGCAAAAACTTGGGAGCTCACACTCCATGGCTTTGTAGTTTATCATATTGGGATCATGTTGAGCCTATTTGCATAGCTTCGAGCAGAAAATGATTGGTAAATTCAAAATGGTGGCCATGTGGCGTATCAGAAAAAAATGTTGTTTTCGTCGTTATTGGTTCAAATTCCTACTTTTCTGCGAGTAAAATGGAACAAAAACTATTTCATTTTACATCAGATCATTATTTACTAAGTTATCATGCAGGTTTTGTGAAGAAAATACATAAATAAAAAAATTGAAAAATCGTCCCCAAAAAGCTTTTTTGGGGAAATGAAGTCACTGTGACGTCATCACGTGGCCATCTTGAATTTTTTTTAAACATTTTCTCATAGAGCTTGATCCAATGGTATATTGTGGTAAGATTCAGCTCCCTAGCTCGAGGGACAAGAAAAACAGTTAGAGGGAGCAATGACCCCAAATTAGTGAGCCAAACTAAAAAGATGGCGGCATCGTTTGTTAAAGGCTTAATCAACTCTACATGGTGTGGGGATTGAGATGTGATCAGATGACATTCTCATGTTTTAACTTGAAGGTCATTTTTTAGGTAATGAAGGTCAAGAGATGTCAAATATGGATAAGTCGACTATTTTTTCCAATATCTTCGTAAGGAAGAAAACTTACCACATTATGGTTGGTAATATTTGATTAGGTGACTTGCGTATTCACGAATACAAAGCATTATGTGAAAATTCAATATAACATCCACCTTCGATCCCCTTGCAATGCTATGTGTAAGTGTAGTGCCCCATTGATCTGGTTCTAATCCCCCATCAGCATAATCGAAACTTCAAACTTATCAGTTTTATAGCTCAACTGACAAAATTGTCCGTCAACAAAGGAAATATCTGATGGCGCTCATGATTGTTGGACAGGACCGGGCTGTGACCAGCCGGAAGCTACACACACAAACAGTTGTTTACATATATGGTATTGCTCTTGTACAAGTAGCTTGTCTACCGGTCAGATGCAAGATAAAGTGGTTTAGGTATTCTTTTTGGAATTCCATAAAAATGGAGGGAGATGGGTACCCGTGTTCGTAGTCAGATGGTCAGGAATATTATACTTGACTATAGGTATCCCTCTTTGTAGTCAGATGGTCAGGATAATTACCCCTTATCAAGGATCTGGCCTGTCACCTAACCATACCATGGAGGCCTTAGCTTAATTTTGTCAGATCAGACAATTACATATGGTAGTTGCTGGATGATTTCATCATTGAAGGAAACACAATTTTCAACCAGGGTCATATAATTCAACATTATACAGCGAAGTTTGCCATGAAGAGATGCATATAGTCATTCTTTTGCGACGGGTTTACCAGCTGATAGCTGAAGACAGATTGAATTGTCAGTCTGATAACCGCCAACAAACAATCCTCGATGTGGCCTCTGGTACCACCAAATGCTTGGCGACTCTTACAAGCTCTCGTCGAATCAGAAGAATTTACTATAACGGAGAATAACTCATTTGTTTAATTGTTCATGAGGTGTCCACACCAACCAACATTAAAATTTCGAAACGGAATTGTCCTGGTGTGCAATCATGAGTCATGCTTCATTTTTGGATGGATGTCCAGAATGGCGCAACCACACATCCCTATTACCGACTCAAGCGCTACTCGATTCATGGATCGAAGAGCAGGGATGATACCATAGTTCTGTTAACTTGAAATCGTGCATGTGAGATGTAAGCGACGCCAGACCTATTAGACCTGATGCCACCGTACAAAGACTAAATTTTTCTGCCATGTACCAGTTCTAGGAAATCTGCTGACGAATATGTGAATATTATAGAAGATAGCAAAAGCGCTTTAAGGTTTGCCCAAATAGCAGTCTGAAATCAGGTGTCGTGAGTGATAGATGAAGGGAGGGGTAAAATTTTGAATTTTTGGGGCAAGAGGCCTTATATGTTTCAACAAGCCTGCGTAAAAGCCGTTGCCGGTATGCGAATTAGTACATGTTTACGATCAAAAAAATTGCATGTTGTTTGAGATAAGAAAAATGTTCTATAAAGAACTAAATCAACGATTAACCAAATTTCTGAGGACATCTCATGGCCACCATTTCAAATCAATGTGTGAACCGTTACATCTAGGATTATGTGAAGTTCACTGCAATGCAAATAAGGGATAAGTTCCTAATGGAGGAAGGGTCACACCAGAAGCTGTTCCCTCTCCAACCAGACCTGGTAGGTTTAATGTCAGCCGCTAGAGGCTGTCCTAGCTTATTATCTTAGGTTTTATGTGTGGTCCAATGAACTATATGTGCTGCCACCTGTGCTAATAATGTTGCAGTATGAATCACCCTCATATTTCCTGGTGGGTCAGTAAATACATTATTTAGTACATGTATATGACAGCCATATTGGAAAATGAACTGGACATATCCAATTCACCCCAACGACTCGAAAATACACGACTATTAGATTTCTTGATGCTTTACTTCCCAGAAAATGTCTCAGCCATTCTATCCCAACAATATCACGAATTAAGTAGATGTCTGGTGAAATAGGCGGCCATTATATTTTTGATATTTTGGGGGTCAAATGCACAAATACAGCTTGGCATACGCCATTTTCAGAATCAGCAGGTCCAAATTTTGTAAAAAAAAAGAAGCATTATACCACATTCTACACACAGATGCCTTGATATGTACTTTCCAGAGCTCTTTTCCGGTTTTGGGACTAGTAAAAAGAACAGATTTCCGACCCTGTTAGCAGGTACATGCTCAGATGAAGCCGGCGTTCACTTCGGGAGTGTCACTTCAGTGGCCATAAAGATGTCGTATAATGCCTTGCTGTCAGATGTGCATACGCGTAGTAAATGATACCGAAACTACATATATTACATATGGCCGCCACTTTGAATTTCTCACGATTCCAATCTGATGGATAAGGATCCACAATGGCCCAAGTGTGTTCAGATATAAAGTTGGAAGCTCGCCTTGTTTAACAGGTAGTAATCGCCTTGTTAAACAGTTACAATTAGTAGTTATATGTATGAGCAACTTTGACTACTTCAGAGTAAGTTTTGGGTGACATTTACTGGGCGCCATATTGAATTTTCCCATGATCATTTGTACCAGTGATTATGCAAATATTTTCAAAATGAGCCCACTTGAGCAAAATATCAAGTGTTAAAGATTGAGCCAGCTTCAATCTTTAATTACTAAGCTTTCACGAAAAGTTTGATAATATATCCTGATTTGAACCCACGTGACCTATTTGGCCTAAAAATGACCTTTAAGGTCAAAAGCGAGAATGTCATCCGGTCAGATCTCAATCCCCACAACATGTAGAGTTGATTAAGCGCGGATGATTGCTTTTAACACGCGATGCCATCAAAAGTGTTTTTTCATCTCTTGGCTGGCTTACTATTACTTCCTTACCTATTGTTCGCTGAATTTTTGACAGACAATTGGCAGTTTTTGAGTCGGTATATAAACTGACTACTATTCTTAAACAGCTGGGACGTTCGTGAAAATATGTATGGTAACTGTATGAGAACATGAACCAGAAATTCCCATTTGACTGGCCTCGCCGAGCTGACACGGGGTTGGGGAAAACCTGAGTATTACGTCACAATATATCGGCCAGCGGGACGTCGAAGCGAACACCTTCTTTCATCATGAAAAAGGCAAATGTTTGAAAGAGAAGGGAAGGAAACGCAATTTAAAAAGCACGTCATTGTGGATATCATTTTGAATTTTAACCTGCTCGTTTGCATTTGCAAAAATGTAAAGCTCAAAGTCACAAAATTCAGGTCTAATTTTCTATCATTCTGGAGGAGATAAGTCAGACGGTGGCTCCACCCACCAGAGCTGGTAGGTTAAATGAACCAAAAGTTTTCACAGATTCTTATCAAATACGGCCGTTTTCACCGATTTGTTTGGGTATAATTGTGACTAATGAATCGACACGTGAATGCTACACACATAATTCTTGTTACTGATATAATCCAAATCTAGTTATTATCACCAGTATCTATTGATAAGCTAACACAATGACCTGCACAGATAACACGAAAATATACATTCTCTCAGATTTTCTCACCATCTTTTAGCAGGGGAACAGGTTCTAACAACAGTCTGTCTCACAACACCCAAATGAATTTCCAGTGATATCAATGTAGATTAGTTTATTTTCAAAAAAGGCAAATTAGTGTTTTTATCGAGTGTATGGTTTTCATTATTGTTTCTTTTTTTCTCATTGCAATTTGTTTATTGAAAGTTATTTTACGCGCGGCCTTCAGAACTAAAGATACAATCTATGTTCAACGTCTTTAGGGTGTTATTTGTGTTAGGTTAGTGTGGGAAAGTCAGTATGGTTGATTAAAAATATTGGATACAATTAAATTCGGAAAAAACATAACTGATTGAGCCTTACTACTCCTCTAAAAAAATAATTGTAATTGTGTAACTCAATCCATAGACTGACAACAGCATACACCATAATAAAGCCTCCCACATCTAGCGCACAACGCTGTTGATTTCATTCAACCGTACATTGCAGTATAACTAATTACTGTCACAAAAATGCAAATACAAAAAAATGTAAACAAACTGAAAGGAGATATCGTTTAACCTTAATTGTTACTTGATGCAATTCAATGAGGCCATTGTGGTTCAAAATATTTTGATAACAGTTTTCTTCCCCTTCTGGGGCATAAAGAGATTTTTTTAAATAATTTGAAATGGGTATTAACAACAATTATTCATACATGTAAGTTTCGCTCCAGTTAGTGATGTGAAATGTCAGGAGGCTCATATACCCCATATATCATATCCGTGATATCTGCATAGCAATTACTGTAAACTTGTACTACAAAAATTTAAATGCCCTAGGAAATGTAGATCATTTCAAAAATCGAAAAATTGTGTCTCCCAACTGTAACGCTGTGTGTCATTAGATAATACGTCAGGCAGCCATCCAATCGATTTACACAGGACTTTATATCCTGTAACCTGGCATGCCTGGATCATCTTGTATGTTGTTGAGATATCGGTAATGATTATAACAAGAACATAAAGCCATGGTACCAAGCTAAAAATGCGCCTAGAGGGCGAGTATACGACTAAAGGTCGGTCTAGATACATAATTTGATAGTCAAGGGCAGTTTATTATAACCGTGTAAAGATATAGAGGAGATAAAGAAAAATCAGATCAAAGTATTTCATCTTGTAAGGCTGACTGCTGGTAAATTGACGGAAATATAGACTTTATTTGCATTAAAAATATCACCGATAAACGGTGAGATTATTTGTTTAAAATATTTTGCATAATTGGTAACTTAATTACTTATAGCTTAAGGAGTTTTGCTACAACGTAATTATACAAATTATTTATGATTTCATGAGATAAATTTCCAATTACATAATCTTAATAGATTTTAAATTACAAAATGTTCAGCCAACAGCTTAAATAGCATGGTTAAGAACAAGGCTGACAACAAGGTAAAGTATGGTCTGTTTAACAGAGAATTTTATATATAATATCCGATAAAGGTAATTTACGATTCACCACAACTAAACCAAGCACATCTGATGCGGTAAAGCTTAATAAATAATAAATAAAGAGATGGGTGTGCACAAATAGGTAACCAATAGTACAATGATCATCATTGAGCATGCAAATATGGCGCATAGTTACCGAAGTATACCGCTATCCATTATTGCTATTGTCTGTCCAGTATTCGTGTTTCGTAGTGCGTTTTTAATCTTCATTATATAACATACGCTATAATATGTAGCTGGTGTATGTAATTCCAATTATAATACATAGGATAGGCCTGCCCCTTTATACACCCCATTACATCTGGATGTGCAAACAAATTACACCGGTCAAAATCTTTAGTTCACACGTGTCCGTTATATCAAACAAAAGGTTTATGGACCGCGTCGTTAATATAAAGGAATGAACGAGAGAAACATGGGACGAAAAGTCAAAATTAATACATGCGCTGGACAGAAATCGCAACCGTGTTGCTGCCCATGCACCAACAATTTAGGTAAGGCTGGCATCGGCCATATATATTGCGTGGTAATTCTAGGGAAGTTGAATTGCTTTGTCGCATATGATGCTTAATTATAGTTTCCACAACATCGAATTTTGTTTTCATGGCTTTAAGTTCTGGATAATGCACAGTCAGAAAAACAACGGTCATGGCCCATGAGGTCAGTTCATCTCCAATAAATGGTGATGAATAATGGGAAAATATTTCAGGTCATCTCCAAATAGTGTGGTCGATGACATGGTGATGCATCTATCTCATCACCATATTGGTGATGGTCAAACTCATCACCATTCTTCTGGCTGTGTGACGACCTCTCCATCACATATCTTCATCACATATTCCTATATAGTACAAAATTGTTACATGGAAATGAATCAATATGTATCATAAAACCGAATCCAAACTGTCATTTCCCATATAACAGAATTTCCTGTTATTTCATCAGAATGGGCTTTTATGAATCATGTGAAGTGAGTTCATTTCCCTAAGTTCGTCGTTGGAATTCAACGAATGTTACAATAATTTCAATAACCGTATGTGTTTGTTTGTCTGACCAGACCGTACGGTCACAGTGTTTGTCTAACCAGACCGTACGGTCACAGTGTGTGTCTGATCAGACCGTACGGTCACAGTGTTTGTCTGACCAGACCGTACGGCCACAGTTTTGGTCGAAATGTCGTGAAACTTCGTCAGGACGGTATTGGGGTCAGTGTGGATTAACTGAAAGGAAAAAGAATCCTTAATCCTTAAGTTCTGGAATATTTTCCGACTATAGCACCAGAGGGATATCCCTTGAATTCATTCCATTGCCTGGTATGAAATATTCCTTAGCATGGTATGGAATATTCCTTGCTATATGTTGAGGAATACTCTGCTGGTGCTATAGTCGGGGAATATTCCATAACATTTCTTTTCAGTGTATACACTGAAGAAAAAAAATCAAAAATGGCATCCAACGCCCAATGGGGGCCGAAATATGTCTTTGTTCAAAGACTGTGAAACTTGTCTGGACAGCTATGGAGTTGGGGATAGTGACAAAACCAACAATTATCAAAAAGGGTTACTTAATACGCATATGGGCGTTGGATAGTGGGGAGAGGGACATAAATTGTACATGTACAGTGACGTCGCCAGTTCCGATCCAGTGTCAGTTCCGACCCACTTCCCAAAATATTTCTTCTTGTCATAACCATGATCACGCGAAATCATAAAACATTTGGTTTATTCAACTTGATCAACCTCTCAATCATGGTTAAATTATATTATGCATTCACTGATTTTGTTAGGAGACAGCTTTGCAGACCCACTCCATACACACGACTACATGGGTCGAAGTACAAACACCAGGACTCGCCGTTGGTCAAAAACCGTGTCGTCTGCCCGCGCTTCCGATCAAAGATTTGATGTTTTGTTTCTCACATATAATTATCATATGGTAATATGTATCTGTCATAAATTTATTTACTGGGGTGTATCTCTAAAGGCTACCTGCCCCATTGTTGACATCAACTGCCGGACCCAGTTCCGAACCACCATCATCCATGTATGGCCAAGCTGGGTCGTACCATGGCCTGAAAATGTCTTGCGAACGCAGCGCTCACTACGTAAAATCGCAACTGGAGTGCTGATTAGCATCTCTTCTCTTTAATCTGCTATTCAGAGGTGAAATAAGTAGAAGTACCGTTGATTTATCATCATCTTCGAGTGAGTATACGCTTATTAGCCATCGGAGTGTCCAATATATCTTGCCAATATGATTAGCTCGACCATATCACTATCACCCCCAACCCGCATTCTTTAACGTCAGATGTTCACTTATGGGATGCAGACATCCAAAACGAAATATCCAGCTTGGACCCTATTTTGGCGGAAAATTTATCATGTTGACGATTACATTTGTTTATATCTGGGTCAAAGGTCAATGTCAAAACGAGGCTGGTTCGGAACCGGCGACAGTGGGTCGGAACTGACACCTCTCATTAAGAAATGTAATTTTATTTTCCCTGTAGTTCAGTTTATCCCCAGCTAAGTTAGTTTGTTAATAAAGGCTATGGGCAATTGTACGGCGATCAAGATAATGAATATGCCAATCAAACCCTTTCCTTCTGAAACAGATGCAAATTTCACTTTGGTGGGTCGGAACTGGCGACTCGTCTGTACTTACTGTAAAATGTGTGAATTTATCGGTCGGTCGTTAGTATATCGTAGTAGATGCGATTCCAGAAGGGGTGAGAGATAGAAGGTAGAAAACGGGGCATTCAGCACCCACTGGGGCCCGTAACTTGACCTTTATCCGGCCGGGGACGTCACAGTTTCGGCCAAAAGGTCGCGAAAATTTGACAGGATAGCTACGGTGTCACTGGAGATGGGAGATGACTTAAATGAAACAAATCAGACGAATCAGACGTCTATTGAGAGCCGGGATCATTTTTCAAACTGGGCAAGAAATGATCATGAAATGTACATCGCATATACGTATACTGCCCGGCCGGCCAAACGACTGTCCGTGGATGACAGGCGCGCTACGCAGGCAAATGCGATCACGTGACCGAGTTCACCGTAAAGCGAAAAGAACGAATCTTTCTGACGATTGGGCTCGCTTCAGAAAAATTAGAAATGAGACTATTGGCATGATCCGCGAAGCAAAGAAGACATACAATGAAAAAATTGATGAAAAATTACAAAGCAGTCCCTCTGGTTCCAAAACTTGGTGGAAATTATTGAAAACATATATTGTACAAAATGGAAAGTCTAATGTTTTGCCTGCCCCAATTGAACACAATAATTTGATATACAGCCACCCTGAAGAAATAGCTAACGCCTTCAATGATTATTTTGTTGCCCAATCAACAATTAATGATAGCAATAGTGAAGTCCACCAAATACCCTTTAACGACGATTATATCGACAATATCGTACTGTCTACCGAGGAAGTTGAAAGTTTACTGCTCTGTTTGGAAGTTAATAAAGCTACCGGGCCTGATGGCATTAGTAACCGCATATTGAAATCTGTTGCCACTGAGTTGTCCGGTCCGTTAACAAAATTATTTAATCTTTCTTTATCGTCCCATTGTGTCCCAAATATATGGACACTAGCCCAGGTTCTTCCGGTTCACAAAAAGGTTCATTAAACTGCCCTGGTAACTATAGACCTATTGCGCTTACATCCGCTATATTCAAGCTGTTTGAAAGAGCAATTTATAAACATGTTCATAATTTCCTTCTAGACCACACTGTTATCACTCCTCTTCAGTCGGGCTTCGTCCCTGGTGATTGTACTGTATACCAGCTTGTTGATATTTATGATTTTATCTGTAAGGCCTTTGATAATCACAATGATGTTCGTTCCATTTTCTTTGACATTAGCAAAGCCTTTGACAGAGTATGGCATAAAGGCCTCTTACATAAATTAAATGCTGTTGGAATTAGAGGCAAGCTGCTTGACTGGTTCAAAAGTTATCTTTGCGATCGAAAGCAATTTGTTACTCTTGCTGGCACTACATCACCACCGTCAACGGTTCCTGCTGGGGTTCCTCAGGGTTCTGTACTGGGTCCGCTTCTGTTTTTACTTTACATAAATGACATTGTTTTAGACATTCGTTCAAATATTCGGTTATTCGCTGATGATACTTCCATGTACATTGTTGTCGAGGACCCCATCCTATCAGCAGAAATTCTTAACTCTGATCTGGATAAAATAAAAAACTGGGCCGAAAAATGGTTAGTCAAATTTAGTCCAGAAAAATCTAAATCAATGAATTTCAGTCTAAAACATACACACCTCAATCGGCCTGACCTGACTTTTGGCGACAGTGTTTTAACTGAAGTCAACGAGCATAAACACTTGGGTGTCTATCTGATGTCAACGGGTCAATGGAAGTCTCACATCGAAGCGATATTTAGTAAAGTTAGTCCCATGATCAATTGCTTAAGAAGTCTAAAATATCGACTCTCTAGAAAATCATTGGAAACGTTATATTCTTCATTTATACTCCCTATATTCGATTATGCAGATGTTGTATGGAGCAGCTGCACGGAGGAGAAATTGACTCTATTAGAGAAGCTACAGCTGGACGCCCTTAGAACCATATGTGGAGCTGTCCGCGGGACTAGTCATCATTCCATTTATAATGAAACAGGATTTATTCCCCTGAGGGAACGAAGAAACCGTCATAAGCTCCAGGTATTTTATAAAATGGTAAATAACATGTGTCCTTCGTTCCTCTCAGCTCTAGTCCCGCGGCGAGTGTTACATGGGTGTGAATATCCATTTCAATTAGTCCCTTAGTTATAATATTTATGTCTGTCCATTTCAATTATTCCTTTAGTTATAATATTTATGTCCGTTCATTTCAATCAATCCCTTAATTATAATAGTTATGTCTGTCCATTTCAATCAATCCCTTAGTTTCGTTCTTGCACAAAATCCCCATTAATTGGTTGAATTCGCATTATTTTTGTTTTATTATTTTGCAGTTTGTATAACAGACTGAAAACTAAAAACGATCACCATTTCTCCGGTTTAATAACTTTTGAATGAAAACGCCATAATGCTTGTTTCGTGTAGGGAGGTCCGATTGCATAGGTTGACGTCATAATACAGGCCTATAAAGTACGATGCTACTGTCGGGGATTACCGATATCCCAAATGTCCAGTTAACGAATAATGGGAGGTTCCCTGTAACCATGACGACCATATATGATTCTCCAGGAAGAGAGAGGTTTGTTCTCAAATTGGTGAACGATGTTCGCTCGCTTTGGAAACAACACGGAATTTCATTCGACGAATACCATGGTTAGAAATGATATGGAGCAATTTTTTTCGTCTTTCCTTTCTGTTTGAAAACGTTTAAGCGCTTATGTTTGACCTTTGATAACAACTACATACTACAGAACCAGTTTTAAGTACTGACTTGTAAGATGTATGTTGTAATCATGAAGAACGATTAACTTATGGATATATCGAACTAAGCCAGGGTAAATGCCCAAGTGCGACAGCTGTCAACGATCCATATGCTATTCAAAAGTTATGTTTCGTGCTGTGAACTATTTACTTCGGGTAAATTCGGTCTCGAAAATTTTGTTAATGAAATAGTCCTGCTTGTTGATAGTTTGTTTACATACAAATAAGTCCCTTAATCATCATTTTCGAAAATTATATGTAGTATTTACACGTCTGCCGTGAGCACCGTGCGTACAATAGTTAGCGCCCTTGTTGCTAATTGCTTCAAGCGCTTCCGCGTTCAGATCAAAGCTGGTTTGTTACGGTCTATGCTTTTCCGTGGTAGCTGGTAGACCAAGCAACACGGTGACACCACAAGTCACGGCAGGTGTATCATGGAAGCCTATCCATTTTACATTTAGTTGCCGCACTCGACTGACTTCTTTGCCGGTATGACATGCGTAATATAACAAAGAATTCAAACTGCTATTGTTTTAATCTGTTACTGTGTCGAGCTCCAAAATGCCCAAGGCTTGAGTATGGCCTACATATGATTTTATAGTTAGAGAAAAAGGTTCAAAACCTCGGTTAGTTTTGGAATGACCCTGTATTTGGCTGTACCAGAGAGCACGTCGACACTGAGTGGTACCTTATTGTAACTCTTCACAAACACGAAACCATGCACTGTGCATCAAGCTGAAACTAACAAACAGAAATTGAAAGTTTCTCCACCAATCAGCATACCACATACTGAACAAATATTATTCGAATTACATCATTTACATATTTTAATTACTATTATATTTTTTATTTGAATAACCAACTGAGATAAGATTGTCAGTGAAGCATTTAGTCGGAAGTGACAGAGCAGGGCACCATTCGGAACTTTTCAGAGCGGCCAAGTCGACGTATCGTAAGCTTTTGTGTACCAAATTTGGAAGCTCCGAGAGCCATCTTGAAATTTCTGATGTAACTGTCTACTCCTCACTTGTCAAATAATTTCCGAGCACCTATCGGCATGGTGCTGCCTTAATATTTCAAGATCCATACCGATAAGATTTTGGTCACCGTATACATTTTGCTCAATTGAATTGCAAAAATTAATCCACCAAAACGAGCTATATATTTTCTGGAAGCTGTTTATTCGGAGAATTAGAATGTTGTGATGATTTCGATATTCTGGTCAACATATCTGAATTCTTCAACACCATTTGGTATTCATGACCAAGAATGAAAAAAAAATTGTCATTCAATTTTACACCATACATAGCAAGCTAGATCACATAACCCTGATAGTATTTCGGAAATAGGTATAATTTAATAACTATTGTGGCGAACATTGAGGTAGTACATGGGTTTCAGATATAAATTTGTCGAATTTGTCCGATCTGCGATAACAATGTCGTTGGGGATGAGTACCATGTACTGTTGGATTGTCCAGCCTATGATGATTTGAGATACGATTTAATGATGGAGATTGATGCTCTGGAATATGAAAGTTTTTACCATCCACCAATTAGTGATATACTGTCGGTAATACTGAGTACTGAAAGTCTGATTAAAACTTAGTGCTGAAACCTGCCATAATATTTTGGAAAGACGACGGAATATTTTATACCATTAATGTATTTTAATTGATATATTTTACTATTGAGAATGTTTTATGTCTCTCATAAATCTTACAGAGTGGCTTCCTGTGTTTTAGCATGCACACTATTGTAACCAACAGGGATGGTGATACAGAAATAAATAAATAAAAATAAAATATAAACCCACTGGAAGCTCACTTAATTTGGTATTTCATCAGCAGAATTTGGGCATTTCGTCATTTCGACTTCCAACGTTGAATGGGAAGCTGACGTGTCCATCTGATACATGTATCGCCTAAAAGATCACCGATAAGGTTGCGCTGACGTCTATCTTGGATACGCAAATTCCAAACTCTTCTTGCCCGGAACCGGAAAACATTTTTTCCACAATTTGAAGGATTTATGCTGCGAATCGAAATGGCGTCCATAGCAACCACAATGATATTGGCCATTTCGTCAAGGAAAATAAAGAGAGGGGGTATAGGCTATAATGATACTGACACGCGGCTTACAATCGCAACCTGCTACGCCAAGCAAAGAAGAGAGATAGGCCTACTAGTGTTACAGCGTAATTTTCTCAGACTGTTGTGTATACGAAAGCGTAAAGCTAGATTATGTTTAAAAAATATTCATTCGTTTTATATAGTGAATTATGTGATAATTCAAAGCAAGAGCTCTCTTTAATTGACCACAGCACTGATTTGTGAAACGTGATAATTCTTCATTGACCATATCCTACATACATGATTTGTTGCAATGTTTGCTGACCAGTCGACGGGGACATAAAGGACCGTTTTAATGTATGCTGTTCAGGTTTTTTGGTGTGTTGTGTTGATTACTTCTAGATTGCTGGGTTGTTTACTTGTTTTTGTTGAAATACTTAGAATTTTGTTTGAATATTACTGAAAGCGACGTTAAACTTTAATTCTCTCTCTCTCTCTCTCTCTCTCTCTCTCTCTCTCTCTCCCAAGCGACCGGACGTTCTTGGTTATATTAGACCATTGCTTCTGTGTATTTTACGTGTACCGATGTGGTGGATAAGAATGTTTTATTGATTAGTGCTGTCCCTTTTCATAACCTTTTCCATTGCAACCAAGGACAGACACTTGTTCCCAATGTGGAGAAAAATGTCCTAGCTGGGTTAGAAGATAGGGGCCGGACACTCTTAGCCACCGGACATTCTTAACCTCCACACCGGTACGTCCTGTTTATGTCGAATACGAACCAGGGTTCATACATGCAGTTTTAACTATTATCACTATCACTGAGATATTGTAATTCTGATTTTATGCACCTTCGAAGTTTTCGAATTCTCGTCGAATTGGATCTTGCAAGTCAAAATGGCGCCCATAGTAAACGGAAAGTTATGGTCAACTTCGTCATCGATAACGTCTCATTCCTGACGTATGCCGGACGACGATATCGAATATGCCCATCATATGCTCCCCATATATAGAAACCACGATAGCATTTATAGCAAACTTTCTCCCCGTTACTGCATGATTTCGTCCAAAAACACTTTTTCGTTTTGTTTCGGGGTATGGTGATCGTTTCTGGACACAATCTTTAAATGCTTTGCTTAGAATGTCAGAAGACATCTCTTTGTGAGTTTGGAGACGATAGCATGTACGGTATTCCAATTATGGCTTGCAATTTCAAAGTTTTCCAATGTTACCTCTTGCGTCCATGCTTCTCATTTGGCACTTTTCGTCACTTAATTTGTGATTATGTTGGTGAGATATGTAAAAGGTGGGGGGAAAATGACCTCTGGCGACTAAAACGCAACCATATGAATTCACAGGAAAGCCTCCTTCGGCACTTCCAGTACGGAGGATTCCAAGACGTGACCTTGGTATCTCAGCCACACTATTATTGTAGATGTTCATGTGAAAACTATGAAGTAACCACACTGTCCCTAGTATCGACTTAAGCGGAATTAGATACGCTATCTTGGGAGCTATAATGGCAGATCAACTTAAATAAGTAAATATGTGTTTATGACCTCAATATGCATTTTTCGTTTTCACCGGAGCAATAAGTGTGGGACAAGAATCCCATTTCTTATTATCACCGCGACTTTTCCTGTGTCGTGTATCCTGTTGTCTTCATTCTGATAAACATTCACTGTTGACACCCACCCATCTTACCCAATAAAACCTATTTATTCTCTTAATGTGATATATCAGAATAGCGATTGATTAGGGAGATAAAATACAGCCATGGAGCATGCCATCAAAATCGAATATCTTCATAGCCGAGAGTTTCGGTGATTTAAAGAATTTAAATTCTACAGCAGTGAGTCAGTGTCCTTTTAAATCGCATATCACACATGATCGTGTGGTAGCGGTGTATTTTAAAAACAATAGTAAAATTACTGATATTATAGATATCTTAAAATCTTTTTATTCCATGCATCACGTCTTCGCAGTTATTTACAGTCATTTCTTTATCTCCCACAAATTATCACAGTAACAGATGCCACAGTGACAAGCCATACTTTTTTTAATAACAAACAGCAAATCAGTAGATAACAGCAGTCATTACATATCAAACTCTTCATTCGAATCGTCTTGACAACATATATTTTGCTATAAAAAATACATACAGATTTAGCCTCTATCCCCGGGCGTAACACAGGAATGACATACCGCTATAGGTGTATATTACTACAAACAACCACAAGCACGACAATGCATGTTAGTCGATGACAAAAAAATGAGTGGAGACTCCCATAATTAATGAAGCATTCAATTCAAAATTTTCCGCTTGAAGGGTGGAAGTTGTGTGATTATAATGCAATTAGGTTAAGTAACTTTTGAAAGGCTGCAGAGGAACTTTTCAGATTAATTATCTCAAGGAATATAGAAACTAAAGCTGTGTGGATCATTCAACTCTAATCAAATAAAAGGAATAGGAACAATACAATTAAACACGTTAGTATATTCCATACAGACAAGTAGAGAATTTTCCATGGAACGTATCTTGTTCCGCAAACTTCGTGTCGCCAAATAACACGAACGAACACCTTGCCATCGCAAACGAACCCAGTGTCATTCCGAATACTACATGGATATACGAGGTACTCCAAAAACGTTCGTAATACACAGTCCCAAGACGCGATCAAATCCACGGACTGCATGCTTGTTTTCGGAGAGGGGTGTGATCGAACACTGTCTCTTTTAATACAACAAGCGCTGGATGAGCGCAAAGACCTCCGTCGAGGCAACAGGGTCCGTAGGGGAATACATCACTGAATAACATAGCGCCGGATGCCAAGCTCAGGTTTGCATTTTTTGGACGTTAACTTCACCAATGGTAATTAACCTGGGGTTGAGGGTTCCCCACTAGCATGTCCAGCTACATGTGTAGGCATGTGGAAGTCACATTCCCCGCAAATAATTTTTGTCTGATTTCACGTGCTTGAAATATTGGGGTATGGAATAGAGTATATTGATGGAAAACCTGGAATACTGCTTGAGACATTAGGCTCCTTCCCACCCCCACCACCCCCTGAGAGGACGCCCCCACCCAAATCAACACTTTAGCGGCAGAAATGAGACCCTGTGTGCCTAGTTTTACCAACTTGCTTGTGATTTTGTGCTATAGGCCCTACACATCAACACTTCATATTTTGTATGTGTACAGTATAGCATCCTCATTGACAGAATCCTCTACAAAACACACCTGATTTTACCGACACTCCGTTCTGATCTGTCTCAGCATCATGTGATGATTCAATGCGCTGGGAATAATTTTGTATACTGGTGTTACAGATCACCTTCACCATAATGTATCAATTACCATACATGTATCACATTCATATTGAATGGTGATGGCTGATGAGAATATTGCCCATATGGAACAAATGGCTGGATTCCAGCGAATAAAAAGTTAATGTTAATCATAAACAACATACAATTAATAATACTATCAAATAATTATGTTTATTCCTTGTCGACATCAATATAATACAGACAATATTATGACTGAATCATGGTAACAGATATTCAAGGGTATATATGTCTACACTAAACTGAAGGAGACCCATGATGCATATTATATTATGTTGTAAAACTTCACTTGCTAATCTCGATATGTTGCTTATTGTGAAAATAAATGAAGTTATGAAAATAAATTTAGTATGATTGCCCATTGCCCTCAAATTAGAAATATCTTCAGCAGCTAAAGTTAAGCCAATCATAACAATATATAACACCATGGTATTGTTGTAATATCACCCAGGTATTGATCTTTGGTTAAGAATGTAATGAGATACATATATACCTGTTCTTTGTGTTATTCTGTATGCAGTTCATTCTGTATATATTTTATACATGTACATATACTAGAAGTAGAATTGAAATTTAAATAAAATAATCAAAATATGTTCGGTTTTTACCTCTTCTCGTCAAATGAAGTCTTTGTTTCTAGAAGCTAAATCATTTTAGACACTCAAGTCCTTACCTGGTCAAGGGAGATAATTTTGTAAAAAAAACAAAAACAAAAAACAAGTATAGATCCACACTGGTGCAGAGCAGAAAGTTTTATGACCTTTGATGATATTTGTGGGGCATGCTGCAGGACTTCAACTTCCATGAATCTGATATTTTCCACACAATCCCTTTCTACATGATATTTTTGCCATAGCACAGATAAAACAGGTCCCTTCATTTATCTGTTGTAGATCCAGGAGCTATTGTGAGCTGCAGGTTTTGTAAAAGTTAGATCCAATTATTCTGAGTGAAGGAATGAAGTCTGGCATGGTTGTTTTAAGTTAGAACTTGGGATGAAGTCTGGCATGGTTGTTTTAAGTTAGAACTTGGCATCCTTGGAAATGTCTGACCGATTGACACATGTATTACCCTGCATGTGGTCATTACATGTGTAATGTTTATTTTGTGAGGAATCAGCTGATATCCAATGGGGGAGGGGGAGGGTGTGGTTTGCACAATACTATGCGGCCAATCACTGGCTCTGATTTTCACCACCTCTGATTTTCACCACCTCTGTCATACCACACCTTTCTGACACAGCTAAACCAATCGATAGTCTGTATTGGTACTTCCAAGTTCACCCAGTGTAGGGGAGATTGGGGTACAGTTGGACATGGGGCACAGTGGGACAAGCCGTCTAGCTCTTTTGTTACGAACAAGACGCAAATTACATTACTATCAACAGAAAGCTATCACCCCGATACAACTTCTATATTGATTACAAGTAAAACCTATCATTGGTAAAAAATTAGGGACACAAAAATTGTTTTTGAGCAGTCCAAGTAAATTTTTAGGACTGAGGATGTTAGTTCGTTATGAGAAGTTTTCAGCGGTACTTCATTGCTGTTTTGTTACTACTGAGAGAGAATGGACACTTTAATTATATCGATTTAGCATCTCAGCTGTATGTATTAGTTTTTTGTCATAAAAAGGAATATATCATTCACCTGGGGCAGAGTGGGACAATAATAATCAAATGGTGAAACCCAAAGAAAGCTTGTATGTGGAAGCGGATGAATTTCCTTTAGAACTTCGGAGAATTAAATTATCGCTGCAATATATCACAAAACTGCGTTCGAACCACTCAAATCCTGCATATAACTGTGTTTTCAACCCTGAGTACGCAGATTTATATTCGGAAAAACCCTCGATTATTCCACCTCTTGGAATCCGTATGAAACCACACCTTGTAGCAGCTGGTATTAAAGTTAGTCAGATTTTACCTAACGTGCTCTTGCCAACTCCACCATGGCAGTTAGCCACGCCAGAGGTAGATATTTCACTGACTAAATATAAAAAGGCAGACACGAGCCAGCTCGTGTATACACAAGAATTTGGTCTACTGAGAGAGAAATACAGTTCACATCAGACTATTTATACAGACGGTTCTAAAGATGGTGAGAGAGTAGCATGTGCTACTATCTTTAGTTCCAAAACTAAAACGTATCGACTGCCAGGTAAAAGTTCCACATTTACTGCAGAAGCAAAAGCTCTATTATCAGCTTTAGAAGGTATTGGATCCACTAGAAGGAGAAAATATGTCATATTCTCAGATTCACTGTCATGCCTTAAAGCAATTAAAAATGGAAATTCCACTCATCCCACCATCTTGGAAATTCTACAATTATATGACACCAGATTTGATCAGCAGATAGATATTGTGTTTTGTTGGGTGCCCAATCACGTGGACATCAAAGGCAACACTGAAGCTGATACATTGGCTAAGGCAGCTCTAGATGCAGAAGTTGACCCCGTTGGAATACCATACAGCGATTTCAGACCATCTATCTGCGCTTATGTAAGAAAGCTGTTTCAATCTTTATGGGATACTATGGATAATAACAAACTTCACGAGTTCAAAAAAACGGTTGGTTATACTCACCTGAACAGTCATAAACGTTTCGACCAGGCCATGATTAGACGATGTAGGATCGGTCACACACGATTTACTCATGAATATTTACTAAAACAGGAGCCGATTCCAAGGTGTATACCTTGCCATGAAGATCTCACCGTGAAACATATTCTCATAGACTGCATAGATTTTAAGACTGTAAGGGATACTTTTTATCGAGCGGCTACGCTGGAGGATCTTTTTAGCAGAGTAAAAGAGGATTGTATTTTAGGTTATCTGAGAGAGATTGGTTTGTTGTACAAATTTTAATGTTTGTACCTGTTTTAACGCATTAGTTTACCGAGTTAAGTGAATTGATTACTTAGAATTTTGTTTGATCGTCGCTATATAGCTGAAATATTGCTGAATGCGACGTTAAGCCTAAATTCTCTCTCTCTCTCTCTCAAATGGTGAAATTTCCTTTCACCCTAAAATGCCATCAAAGTGCATTATTTTGTTTCCTAGATGGTAGTATTTGCTAATCCTATCAGATTTTATTAACATTTTCCAAGTCAAATGCTTTCGTTGGGATGAGAATCACCCAAAATATTTTTTCCCTCAAATTTGGCTCCTGGGAAATATTTTACGTAAAGCAGGGGCCTAAAATAGCAACTAACTTAACCACCGCTGTTGAATCTTCTAAACTCACATGAAACATATTAGTATATACTTCTTATAAAATATATTTTGATTATTGTCCCATCACACCCCAGTGGGTGTCCCAGAGTACCCCATAGTGGGGCAAACTGGGACACATTTTTTTACGTTTTTAAAACAGAAAAGTATAACATTCTGGAGAAAAGTATAACAGATATTTCAGATTTTTATGTGTGACTATGTCATAATAAGTATAAGTTATAACGAGAGTATACAAAGCTACACTACAGGACAATAATAACAGAGATTTTCATAAAAAGGTGAAAAATGTCCCAGTGTATCCCAATCCATTGTGTAACAGTCCTGGTGCGTCTTATATCAGAAGTGCTGAATTCATGACCTGCATGTTGGAATCAATTGTATACATTTAATATCAAAACTCAGTTTACTGAAAATGTTTATGGTCTTCATTATATTTCATTCTTTCATCATACACAACAAGGTGTAATCCATTATACCAGTTCTCACAGCATACGTGTACTCAATAGTATTGGGACCTGAATGGTATCCTTACTCAAGGTAATTTGAGAATAGATTCAAGAATAATTTTTAATTCAGTGTATTGAAATGTTAATTGACATGTATGCTTCTGGGAGATGAACCTTTGAAATGGGAATTGCAGGCCTGCAAGTGGCTCACAGTGAAAATATAGGAGAAAATATAGGAGGAAATTTGCAAAAATATAGGAGAAATATAGGAATTTTCAGAATAAAATATAGGAAAATATAGGAAATAAAGTAGTGTTAAACAGGTCTGTACTACATTGTGTGTTCCAAACTTGGTAGTTTTCTGGTGTTTAATCAAATGACTTTCACGTCCTAGTGGTGGTCTTTCAGGCGACTTGTTCTCTTGTTTGATTCAGCATAGAGAGATTGAAATGTTTTGATATTTGCCGAGCGAAGCAAGGCGGAAAAAAAATTCTGGAAAAAAGTTGCTGAAAAAAAGTTGCTGAAAAAAATTTTCTGAAATGTATTTCCTCATGAAAGAGCATTGATGAAAGTTTTCATGAGAAAAAATCAAAATATAGGAAATATAGGAGGTTTTGAGTAAAATATAGGAAAATATAGGAAATATAGGAGGCACTGGAAGGCCTGGAATTGGGACAGAGACACATGTGGTTTGACAAACAATAAACTATGATTTGATCCTTCATTACAGTAATGCTGGTAAATATTTTATAAATGCACTAGAAATTCATGCCAAAAGGCAAAATAAATACCCCCCCTCCCCACCCCAAAGGAGATAGAACAACCAGGGCAACGATTTGGTGTAAGGCTCACGAAATATAATTGACAAAGGAACAACAACAATCCCGAGTCACTTGTTGTTTTTTCTACCCTCTGTGCTTTCGTGGGCAGATTGTGTGTGTATATGGATAAGTTGATGAAATAAGGTACGTATTTATCCATGTGTTTGGGTCGAATTTCATGAGTTGAATTTTGCTGTTTGCCGTGCGCTATAGCTTGGTTTCTCCGACCCAATGGCGTGAGCATCACCTGGTCACGTCAACAAGGGTATGCATTTGATATGCAACAACAACAACTTGGACTATTTGTTTGGCTTCGGCATAAGTCACCAGCCGACAAATACTTTCCGATATATAGAAATGACGGGTGGTATACTAGGAATCATTGTGTTGTAATGACATAAAATAGCGACAAAAACCTTACCAGAAAAACGGCAAAAAATCGCATCGTCGATCCATCTCTACAAGCTGGGGATCCGCCATGTCCAATCTTCTGATAGAAGACTGACGTAACTCGTGAAGCATGATGGGAAGTGGAACCCGACTACAGAAGCAAGGCCCATTGAAATGCATTGCAATGAGGGTTCCCCATTATTTCGTTTTTGTCCAAAAAGAATCCTTCAAAATTTCGTCGGGAACCATGGTAAACCCTATTGGAAATCGTTTACAATTATTTGGCGGGAGATTTCACGTTGCATTCCTAGACCTCCGTCTGATCGACGGAGGTAAAAATGTCCATGAGTTCCGTGTCGTCCTAGCACGTAGACAATCGGGTGTCATTCACAATATTTAAACGATAGCCTATCTTGTTGTAAAGGGTGTTGAAAATTTTCACGAATCTACACTTCGAGAGCTAGTCTATTTCGTAACGTATTTGGGTGACTTATAGTAGAAAGGAGGTGCAGTCACGAAGCCGCTTCACCGACTCAACTGACCAAGTGTACGAGTTCACCAATTACCAATGTACGAGTTTTGTATCTAATACCGCTTATGCCGGTGCTAGGGGCCGTGTGGTCATGTCATTCAAGTTGCCACATGAACAGGTACAATTAAAGCGTACCGGAGATACAACACATATCACGAATCGTTAGATTCTTGGTATGTGCTTTAGAATAGGTTAACCAGAAGACTATACTGTGAACTCATGTGGCTCTGTCAGTATGTCGGCACCTCTTTACACTTCCCTTATATGCGTTGTAATTTTTACCTGTGGCGAGATTCTGCTGGTGGAACTTTCGTCCCCGAGGCCCGCCTCCTGTACAGACCTTTTGGTCTTTGATATATGTTGGCATTGTGAGAAGTTGATTCTGGGCCGACATCGGGCCTTACAGACTAGTCTTTTGTGTTAAATGCCGTCATTTTCATCTAACGACGATACGGCTCACCAATCCCCAGTGTACGAGTTGTCACAGCGACACAGCTCACCAGTTACCAATTTACGAGTTGTCAGAGCATTTTCATCATAGCTCTCTGGATTTGTATCTAATACCGCTTATGCCGGTGCTAGAAGCCGTTTGGGCATGTCATCCAAGTTGCCACATGAACAGGTATAATTAAAGCGTACCTGAGATACAACACATATCACGAATCGTTAGATTCTTGGTACCGGTATGTGCTTTAAAATAGGTTAACCAGAAGACTATATTGTGAAGTCATGTGGCTCTGCCAGAATGTCGGCACCTCTTCCCACTTCCCTTATATGTGTTGTAATTCATGTAATGAGACATGGATTTTGTTACGAAATTCAGCGCCCAGAAGTCGGTGGTCTCGGTGTAAGAGGGAGAAATCGTATAAGCTGTATATTTATTGCAATCTTGTGTCCCTTTTCGCTATGTTGTTATTATAATCTGAGCATTTTTCATTTTGTTGTGCTATCAGTTTACGTGTCTCGTGTTAATATATTGTCCTTTCCGTCATGTCTGTCTGTACGAGTTGTATTGATATGATGGATCAGCTGCAAGCAATTTGAGCAACTCTTTTGAGGGTTCCATAGACCTGACGGTAGAGTCGATCATATCTTCATTGACGAGACTGTTTGCATGCACTGTGATTGTCCTTTCGTCTGTTGATTTGTGTGAATAACTCTAACCTGATCGAGCATGGACTTTTCTGGGATGGCCAAGAACCAAGGCGTTACTGTGTTGAAGCGACTTCTTTCGTTTTGGATTTCGAATGTGGATTTACCAGCAAGTTCCTTGTTTCGCTTGAATTTGTGGTGTGCTTTGACAGATGTATCGCGGATTTACAACACACGCCTTTTCTCTGTGCAATAGAAACATTATCTAGTCTTGTGTGTACTGACTGCAGGGACTATACATGCGTAAAAATAATGTACAGTGGTTGCAGTATCTAGAACCATAATGTACAGTTTCTGAATAGTGTGACGTCACAACTATCGTTTAATGTCCAATACGAGCATGCTCACATAATCTGTGTCGTCAGAGGATGTAATGAAGGTCAAGGAACCAGCCCCAAGGTGTATTCCATGCCACGAAGATCTCACATATTCTGATCGACTGTATAGATTTCAAGATTGTAAGAGATTCTTTTTGTCAAGTCGCTACTTTAGAAGATCTTTTTAGTCGGGTAAAAGAAGACTGTATTTTAGGTTATTTGAGAGAAATCGGTTTGTTGAATAAGTTTTAATGTATGTACATCTTTTGTGTTGTGTTGAATACTTCTGGATTGCTGGGTTGTTGACTTGTTTTTGCTGAAATACTCAAGATTTTTTATTTTTATTGTCGCTATATAGCTGAAATCCTTAATTCTCTCTCTCTCTCTCTTCCTCTCTCCGTAATGTAGGTTTATCCTTTTTCATTCCCAGTACAAGCATGTTCACAAATTCCGTGTCGTAGGAGAATATAATGAAGCCGCATAATATGTCGTCGAATGACGTAAGGGACCGAGCAAAATTTACCAGGGGAGTGGAACCGGTGAATTTTGAAAAATGTGTTTAAGAAAAGACTTGTATCCCCACCTTTACAGTCAAAAAAAACTATGTGTCCCGTGCGACAAGTCAACAAAAAAAGTCGATGTCCCGTTACAATTTAATAATCGGAATCGGAACAATGCAATATGAGCACAATCAGGATCAAGTACATGGGTTCATACGACCCCTAGCCCCGGGTTAAGCGGAATTAGACACAAGTTACGAAACGTAACGCCATAGATGTTGCCCGCTACGCTCGTATTCTGCTATCAGCATATCACTCTACAGGATATCGTATAGACTGCAGACTGAATTACATGTACCTGCCGGATGTGGCATGCCGATGCTATCGATTGGTTGCGCGCTGACTTTTATTGGGAAGCTTACACGGGGTCAGCTGACCAGAATGGTGGATTGTGAGATCAGGGCATATTATGGAATGTAATATAATAATAATAATAATAATAGCCTGAGAAAGAGGATGCTATTTATCTTGTGTGCATATATGTGCAATAAGATATATGTTTTCGAGGGTCGGGGTGGGCGTTCAAATATAGTCAATTTTGTGCAACTGAGGCTCTGGCTCGTCATATTTTTGTCCCTGTGAACTTGGACCAAAAAAAAACTTTGGTCCCGCTCATCAATGCGACTAAAAAAGTCTTGTCCCATTCCGAGAAGCGGTTAAAAAAATGTTGGTCCCTGCCCTATATTAACCGGTCCCGCCCCCCTGATAATTTTTGCCCGGTCCCTAATGAATCTTGTTTCATTCAAGTATGAGTATGTCCACTAATTCCGTATCGTCGAATGGTGTAACGCAATTTGGTTCATTCCCAATACGAGCATATCCACAAATTCGCCGGATGGGTACACAAACTGTGTACGTTCAAGGTTCAAGGTTCTTTATTTGCTGATCACAGCGCCCGTTATCGAGCAGATATACAATCAAGCGAAGATAATTAAGTATATATACATATAGAATAACCTAGTTGATTAGAAATAATTTGATTTACAGAAAAATAACAGTCGTGATACAAGGAACAATAATGCCAGGAGCAGCGATTTCGCTGGCATTTTACAATAAATTATGATCTTACTGACTAGTATCTGTTTGTAACACTAAAAACGTATATTAGCTAACATCTGTTATTCCTGTACCAGTAACACATTTGTCATGTTTAGATGCCGAACCATCAATCATATTGCTACGTGCGCTCATACAATCATGAACAAACTTACCTAAAATTTTCACAATAATTGGATCCTCGCACGATAAGAGCCAAATAAATTTGTTTGAAATATCGAGTTGAGAAAAGTTGGCATTCATGCTATCACATTTAAATAGAAATATGTCCCGAAAATTATCATATTTATTACATTCCATTAAAAAATGGAATTCATCTTCAACCTTACCAGCATTGCAAAGAGTACATAAACGCTTATCTGCTGGTACTTTGGCAAATCTACCTTTCTCAATCTGAAGGTCATGGCTACTTGTTCGTAGCTTACATAAGTCACTGCGATGATCTCGATTCAGAATAGATAAGTAAGGTTCCAACACAAAATTTAGCTTGAAGGTTCTATATGTTCTGAGTTTGTTACCATACGCTACGTTGGGACGGTCGGTAAACAGTTGTTCATTCCACCAGTTACAAAATACAGAAGAGAAACTTCTTGCAGCTTTGGAAACTAAGCTACCAACAGATAAACTTTTTTTCTGTTCGTATAAATGACTTAGATTTAAGAATGACAATATACATTTAATACCCGTTACCCAGGTCTTTTTTCCTTGGGTGTCCAATTTGATAGAAAAATCAAAAGCTTTCTTTAATAACGTATCATCAGGCATTTCAAATAAGCGACGCCAGTATTTAAGCATTGAACAAATAACATCAATTAGCATAGGACGTCGACCGAGTTCACCTAACACAGCACAATTTGTACATTTGGAGTTGACCCCCAGAATGTATTTACAGTACTTCAAGTTAAGTCTTTCAAGTGGTTCATTCTTAATATAGTTATCTAAAAATGATTTTTTACTCAATTTTGTAACAATGGATGATCCCCATATTTCTGAACAGTAGAGTAAAATAGGCTTAATAGTATGATCAAATATATGCAAAGAAGTGGAGATTCCAGGAGGGTTACATGAAAAACATTTTCGAATTTTGAAGAATGCCTTAGATGCCTTGCCATTCAGTTGAACTTTGGCCAATTTCCACGTTCCAGATGGGTTAAATGTAATTCCTAAATATGTGTACGACTGTACTGTTTCTATTTGGGCATCACCAAGACAGAATGATTTTGGAGATGTTCCACTTTTACAGTTAAATATCATACATTTAGTTTTAGCTATGTTCACTTCCAGACTCCATTTATCACAGTATAATTGTAGTTTATCAAGGGATAGTTGTAAACCTTCCTTACTGTCAGACAATAGCACAACATCATCTGCATACAATAAACAATTGAGAGGTGTGGTCCCAAGGAATACCGGGTCACATGAATTATCAAATATGGATGGTAGATCATTAATGAAAATCTTAAAAAGATTTGGGCTTAAATTGTCGCCCTGACGAACACCAGTGAATGATTGAAAAAAGTTTGTCAGTGCACCAGCAACCTTTACACATAGCATATTGTTATTATACATATCTTTTAAAATCTTGTAAAATTGTCCACCTATACCGATCGACTGCAGTTTGTAAAAAAGACCCGTATGCCAAACCTTGTCAAATGCTTTCGAGAAATCAACGAAGCAAGCGTACATTGGTTTGTGTTCAACCTGTTGGTATGAATCTACCAATGTTTTCAAAACAAACATATGATCAGAGGTCCTCGCACCTTTAGTAAAGCCCAATTGTTCTTTTCTAATGATATCACGAGAGGAGAGAAAATTTTCCAACCTGTTATTAAGAACTGAGTTGAATAGTTTGCCAATATTACTGGTTATAGTAATTCCTCGATAATTGGAGGGGTTTTTCTTAGTACCAGACTTGTGAATAGGAGAGATGTAACCTTCACTCCAGCATCGGGGATAAACCGCATTGGAGTAAGTAAGGTTAAATAGTTTTTGAATGCATGAACCAAGACTGGTATAGCCATATTTCAGCATTTCGTTACAGATACCATCTAGGCCACATGCTTTTTGTGTTTTGAGTCCTTTAATTGCCTTACTAATTTCATTTTCTTTTATTCTATAGTCTAACTCACTGAAATTAGTTTGCTGTTCTAGATGTTGTAAATTTGTATCAATGAAATTCTCAGTTGAACTGAATTTACTTTTTACATTTAATTTCTCAAAATGTTTTAACCATTCATCTGGTGATACATTTTCTGTATCTTCCTTTTTTGGATTGTCATTCTCTTTAAGTTCTTCCAATATTTTCCAAAATTCTTTCGGCTTATCGTCGACTAAATTGTCTAGATTGTTAATAAGCCTGTTTCTATATTTTCTCCTTTTATATTTCCTTGCTTTTCTAAGATCTTTTAGAGATTTAAAGTACGAAGATCTAACACATGGTACCTTTGGATATATAGATAATAGATACGCTTTGTACTTTGTGCTACTTTTAAGACTTTGCAAAGTTTTATCATACCACCTTGGTTTCTTTTTAGTAATTATACGAGTTTTTCTGGCTCTATTAGACTTAATGCATTTCAAGGCTATGTTCCCAGCAGTTTTAAGGATATTGTTAAAATCATCTGCTGCACAGTCAACCTGCTCTTGGGAGTATCTGTTTTCAAGAAATTTATCAATAGCATTTTGAACTGGATGCGAACATAAAGCATCTTGGTATTTGTGAAGTGAGTCCTCTGACCATATGTATCTAGAAGGCATAGGCTTTAGGTCATTCTTCAAAACTTTTATATGATAATTTACGCGTAGCATAAATGATAATTGACAGTGATCGGACAGATAACCTGTAAACCTGTGTACATGAAAATACGATATTAATTTTAGCAAAGTATCTGATACGACAGTATAATCTACAACACTGCTGCCACCTGGTTGATGACAGGTGAAGTGTCCAATTGTGTCACCGACTGTTCTGCCGTTTAAAAGTCTCATCTGTGCGGATATGCACAGATCTAGTAGTTGTTTGCCACGTTGATCCTGTATCTTATCACAGTTGTAACGACGTAAAGTTGCATCATCTTCGACATAAGTGTCGTATAGGGGCAGATGATTAGAATCATCATTAGACACAAAGTCAAGGCCCGAACCTGTGCGGGCATTTAAATCACCAGTAAGTATCACGTATCCCAAATTTGATAGTCTAGCTATATCCGACTCAATCATTTGTATAATACTAATATCAGATTATTAATTCAACCCTTGGTAACGCCACAAATCCTTGGTGACGCCACAAACCCTTGATAACGCCAAATACCCTTGGTAACGCCACAATTTCCCATGACCCGGTACAGTGGCGGATACATTTACCTTTCACACAATGCCTAATACACAATGCATGGTTATGCCGTCTGGTAAACAAAACCCGATGTATAACTACAGCAAGTACATCTGCGGTGAGAACAAGTTGGTGCAAACCCACACACGAAGTGGTGAGCGTTGGGGAATTCGTGCAATTATTCTACAGCATTGATCACTAATGTGACGCTAGATTTACCTGATTGTTACCCACAATCCACAAGGCGGACACCACATATCCTGTGTTCATTTCCACACAATATCGAAACAATAGGTCATTTCGATATCTCGTGGCGTACAACGCACCAGTGGGACGTCCGGGGACATGATAACTACGAACAGACTCTAGAAATTATGTCATAATCAACCGAAGGTAATTTCACCGAAACCTTGTAACAGCGTTTGAACAGTCAACGGTGACAATGTTATCGAAAACAGTTTTTAATTTGAAAAAAAATGAAAAATAAACATTGTCATTTTCATGTGAAAACAAGAACGTTCCCATGAACGATGTGAGGACATTTGAAAATGTAAACTCTTCGAGAAACACAGCAAATAAATACTCCACACAACAGCAGACCAAATTCCCGTGTAAGAATTAAATGGACTATTGTTAGGAAATATACATAAAGTAGTCTGCTGGACAGACTGCGTAATACTTAATATATCAATACTGGACCGCAGCACGACACTAACACATAAAGAACGATATAGTATAGAGTGGGTGACAGCAGACCATATATTCATTTGAGGTATTTCAATCCAAGATCATGAGTGAAAAATAAACTAGTTGTCTGGAACACCTGTCTTGAGAAAATTGGCTGTTGATTCGATGTATTCTCAATCCAAGATCATGGGTGTATAGAGAAAAAAAACTGGTTGCGTGGAACAACTGCCATGGGTATAGTTCCTGGTTAGCTTAGGGGAAATTGGCTGCTGATAGGGTTCACATTTACCCCCAATAAGCCAAGGATGTGTGACTGCAGTTGATGGAAGCTTTGGGGGAAAATGCTTGGTCTAATGATTTACGATAAACTCATTCTATATTTAACATTCGTTCACTTTCGAAAAATTATTGAATGGATGTACGCGGAATGGATGTTGTGCAATCTTAATAAATTGATATCCTATCAACATATTCAACGCTCCCAATTTTACATATCGATATAGAATCGATCACGTGACACCACCTCGTGGATATTTACTGTTCTAAATGCAACTTATTTTTTTTAATTGAGCGTGTCAAGGCAAAAGAGCAAGAGAATGAACAGGGATTGTGTGTTGGGGGAGAGTTATGTGAGCCATGAAGAAGATGAATCTGGTGAAATGACCTAGCAGGATTATATCCCAACAACGGAAAAGAGAATACGTCAAAAGCATGAGATGAAATGATTAAACATGGTCTCAAACAGAGGAAAGACTTATTGGAGAAATTGAGGTGTGGTGAATACGAGTCGGACAGTGAAGTTAAGAATGATCAGTAAAACATGGCCAGTTTTGTAACCTTTTCACTACCGTACGTTGTCTAGCATATCTCATATTACTCTCAATAGAATTGCTTCCCTTTTCCCCGTGTTTATGCTGCAAGGGTCAGAATGGTTGTGTTTGTCATTTTATCAATTCTCCGCTGCTGTAAGCGTGTATAGTTTCGGTTTGTTGCCATGATTCAGCTTCATTAGCATTTTGAAATATTATTCCTATTAATTCGTTTTAAGATATCATTATGCACGAGATGGAAGATGGATGGAAATTCATATAGCTCGGATACAGCAAATGGGGTGAGATGATCAACTTCTCCATTCCGCCCAACGGTTTAGTTCAATCAGCACCCCTCAGGCTCACTCCTGCAACATGGGGCTGGTGGTCTTTGTAGCATCAACGGCTGCTTCATCACCCTCTAGATATAGTTAGTCTGACAAAGCCGTATAGGGAGTATACAGACCTGCATTTATGGAGGATGCAACGGTTGTCGATCGTAGTGATCTATGCCCGATGTAACCAATGGACAATGTTCACATAAGCTACATTATGACTGGTGAACATCTGGGCTCGTACCATGCATCTATATATATCGACATGTGAAAATGAAAAGCGTTGATAGGATATTAATTTTGTTTTTGTAACGTGTAAATAAGTATAAAGCAAACTCCAATTTATTATGTTGTCAACTCCAATTTATTTTATTATACCTCATGTAAATTCGTAATGTTTTCATTGGTTGACAGCCTATCACGTGTCATTCTACAAATCGTGATGTTCAGTGATGATGCAGTCATATCTTGCCTTACCGTTGAATAAATGTCATGTACCACGGCAGAGCGTTGGACATGACATTTATTCCACGGCGACATCTGTCGGACCAAGCTAGAGTTGCCTCCCATAGCGCGCGCGCCAACATATTCCCCGAAACGAAGATTGATGTGTATATGTCGGCCTGGTGTGTATACGTCGGCCCGTTGGTGATAGAAATTGGTGAATGTGATTTGATAATTGAATGAAATAAATTTGACATCTTTTGAAAAGGTACGTAAGATCACCGAGAATGTTACTCTTCCAAATTATGCGATTGAGTCGACAAACAAGCCGAGGTCGAACAGTTGCTCTTGACACGGCGTTTTGAAATCAACAACGGTCCGCGCAGTGTTGAACACGATATGCTTATTTCACCGTACCATCCTCATTCACATGATTATAAAGTCCCATTTTATTCAAATATGACAATCGGTACAATAAAACAACTATTGCATGTTATAGAGTGGGACATCACGATTTGTCAGCTCTCGACAAGTGATGTACAACTCGCGCTGCGCGCTCGTTGTACATCACTTGTCTCGAGCTGACAAATCGTGATGTCCCACTCTATAACATGCAATAATTGTATAATGTTGTTATTCTTCATTTTTTTTGGTGGTTATTTCGAAGTCAGTCATTTCCACGATTATCGATTGCTTATCCTTGTTTATGCCAATTTATTCTCCGCTGTGCATTTAATCACACTTCTCGGTACTTGCAATGAGAGACAGATATAATATCACTACAACAAACCACGGAAAACACCACATCAAACCGGTAGATCCTCGAGGTGTGGTTTAGATCCTCATGATAACGCTCGCATATTATAGCTCACGTACCGTGAAAATATACCCTGAAGGACTAATTCACACCCATTATTTTTCCAAAAAATTTACAACCCGGATAAACTGATGAAATCGATAAAGTATATTACAACGGATCGACTTCATTATGCAAGGAGATCGTGACCAGACTGATTGCAGAGTGGTATGTCCAGGGTTGAAAAATACAACATACAGGATATAAAAAAAATATCAGTTATAATTCATTCAAAGAGAGCTATTGGAATACATTCAGTAAAGCGCGTATACTAACATAACATTCATAGATTTTAAGCACTCGTGGAGATCAGAGGTATTGATTCACCAAAAACGGAGGTGTGGACAGCATCAACACTAACTTAAGGGTATTGAATTGAATGATGATTGCCATCAACATATGGTGAGGAAACATGGTCATCATTTTTTGGTGATAACTTACAATCTACACTTATATAGTCATTGCTTATCACTATTAAGGAAGTTCCAGATGAATCCAATTTGACGTCTACCTTACGTATGTTTCTGCGCATGTACAAAAATACGGAAATTTGAATGAAAGCGAATCAAAGAGAACATTTGTGAGATTTTTTTTGCAATTGGATGATGTGTTCTTCAACCAAGGAACGCTGGAAACCCAACTTTTGGCGAAATCAGAGTAATTTGTCTTCATGACCATGGTTGGCCATGTTAGCTGCTTTACTGTCTTGAAGAAAAGCCACATACACACCTGATGAACCTCTATTTTTGTTAGATTTTCATATTTAGCATCGTAAACATTTTGACGAAAACGACATTTTATCGTCATAGCAAATACTTGTATGTGTTTAAACTACGAAATTATACCTGCATTTTCATTGAATTCCTGTCAGGCGCCATATATTTGACTATAATACCATACACAATCACAGATTATGCAAAAATACACCTGGTCATCACATAATGTTATCATTTAATGTTCAGGGTGTACGTTTAATGTGTCGAAATAATGACATTTTATTCTCTGACTTGCATGGTGATGAATGGTGAGGAACTGCCCTAGCCTCATCAACCTTTTTCAATGATAGACGACCTATATAGTCACCATCTGTGATCACCATTAAATGGTCACAATGAGCAGGCACTGTCACCATCTGGATGTGATGGTTGCGAAATAATTTTTGTGTAAGAATTCAGTGTGATTCAGATAAATAGATTGATTCCATTTGTTCTACATCAAGACTAAGATTTAGGATGAAATTCCATAGTAAATCTTAGCTCAGGCCGAAAACTATCGGAATTCACAAAAATTAAGAAATCACTGAGACCATGTAACCGCCAGTTTGAATTAATCCGTAATGTTTTGCTGTGACATGTCCGAATAGGAAAAAAATTACCGTCGCTTTCAGCCTGATAAAGACGTACATCAAATCCCGTACCTCAAATGCATTCATTCAAAACAGAGCCAATCGCGAAATTTCCAAATCATTCCACTGATACTAAGCCATATTCAACGGGATCTATGCCAATCAAACCATCAATTGTCACCAACGGGATGGACTACTTTTTTAATACCCTTAGGGAGCACGGAAGATGGGTGCAGTTCGGTTCGAATAGTGTATCACCCCGAAGGTATGGATCACGGATTTCGGTTATAAAACATCCCTGCAGATTTTGTGTTATATCCAGGGTCGTTAATTATTATTTCCGGAATGACACTTCATGTCGCTATGTTGTGTTAGTGGGTAATTTTTCCTTCGACCATATACGGCTCAACGTTTTTCAATCAAGAAAAAATACACGATAGAAAAAGGAGGACAGAAAACGCGCGGCTCACTTGTACAGCCCCAGAGGTTATTGTAACTCGTGAAATATGTACTTCACCCGATTACTTCATTTATTACACGGGTAATATAGGTTAAACTGAAAGATAATACTTATGTACACTATATGGTGCAGCGATGTAAAAAAAAACAACATTACATTGTAATATGAAGAACGTGTTATGTGATATCTTCATGATGTTGACATGAACAGTCACAATAAAAAAAGTGACAGATAAAATACTCAAGAGAACGACTTGGAAAAACAGAATACAGATTAGTTCAACGGGAACATCCTGATATCTTGCTGGCATCACTGAAAAAACGCTGACCGCTTCTCTCTTACAGGCTATTAGCTTGCGTTATATAATTTCAATGAAAACGTATAGTGAAACTGCATGGTCAAGTGAATAATAACATTTACACGCATGTTATATATAAAGCGTTTCCCTGTTTATTCTTTAATGTCTGTTAAACCGCAACGTATATCGTAAATACACACCAGTTGAGCAGTATTACTATTTTTATTAATGTTATCGCCTGGATTACTTAAAGTACTCTTTGCAATATATATAGTTTATTTTATGATGAATGGAGTTTGGTCCTATAATGGTCTTATGAATTTTATATTTCGATAATGTTTGCGGGAATGTTTCATTAACGATGGCGGACATAGGAATGTCGGACCTGACGCTTGGGTGTATATGTCCGCCTCGAGAGCCCCTCATGCTTCAGAAGCTAATGAGTTGGACGGATTGAGTACGGATAGACGCTTCAACAGCCAAATACAAGATATTTTGTTTACAGAAGACGGCATGTTTTTTGTTTTTTTGTTTTTTTTAGCTTCTCGACATTCTCTCATTGATTCATGATCAATCGTTTCTAAATCGAAGAAATGAGAAAAATCTCGATGGACGGGAAATCACGATTTATGGAAAAATGTCCCATGTCCCAACTTTAAAAAATATTCGATAATCACTTGAAAGTTTTATTTTATATCGCCTTCGCTTATTTAGAATTATTTTATATTGTTTATAGTTATTTTATATTGGTGCATTTGATAGAGATCAGCCATGGTCTTCTCATTTTTTTTCTGGGACGGATTATTGATTTCTTTCTTCTTTCGGTCAGTGCAATAATGAGTTCGTTTATTACAGAAACTTCCCGGAAGATAGAGGAAAAACACCATGCAGAAAAAATAATAATAATAAAAATATAGCGGGTGGTTCACCTTAAGTTCATTAGTGTTTAATGTTGCATATCAACAGGACACGTGTTTGATTTTTTAATGTTTAACATATGTTAAGGATCATGTCTTATATATTCATTCTCATTCGCTATAATAATTAAAAATGCGATGTCGTCTTCATGTTCAACGATATTTTCTTATCAAAGACAACTATATAGGACCATATAGCAATGAAAGATAGGAAATCAGATGCATGTTTTCTATACTTTCCGTAAAGTGAGCTTTTTAAATTGTTTTTTCTTAGTTATATTTTTTATTCTTTACTTATTCTTTTTGTGAAAAATAAGCAGAAACCTGAGGTACCCTACAATAAAAAGATTCGGTACTATTTACTTCTTAGTACGACTGATTAAAACCTCATTATCTCCACTGTCAGTGGCGGGCTCGCGCTCTCGCTAACACTGGGAGTTTTGATTGGCTGTTACCGCTTCACTCTCAGCCAATGACTGTTGACTAGGGTTAACTTGACGCTTGAGCGATCAAGCAGGTTGGGTTATCACTTTTAAAAACTAAACATACATTACGTGTTTAACTATGCACCGCCGCGGACAGGAACTTGATCCAGATTCATGTGCAATGAACAGTTAAAAGTTCCCCTGAGGCTATATACGATGGGCCTGCATCGGAAATGTTTTAATCTTCCGCGCGCGCTCGTGTTAATATGTAATCAGTTTTCTATAAGATATCCTCAACAGACATATATACAACGTAATATTACTTGAATGAGTATTTCAAAATTTCCTCGATTGATTTCTCAAATAACCCTACCCTCGCATATTATGAGCGATTAATTTATTCGATAATAAAAGTATGTATTCATCAAAAAACGAATTTACGATTTATTAACATGTTTACTTTAGATTACTAATTTAATATCTAATACTTTAAAAAACAATGGTTGGCTTTTACCCGATACAAAAATCCTCCTGTTCTTACGTTTGTGATGCCAAGGTAAGTTTCTTCGATTTTATCACTGAAAAACGCTGCCCCCAAGTTTCAAAGTGTAAAAGCTCAGTCAAATGTGAAGTAAAACGGCGTTGGTGTTGATATGTAATCAGTTCTCTACAAGATATCCTTCAACAGACATATACCTGTACATATACACCGTATTATTCATTGAATAAGTATTTAAAAATTTCCTTGACTGATTTCTCAAATAACCCTACCGTCGCATATTATGAACGATTAATTTATTTGATCATTACAGTTTGTACTCATTCAAAAAAAGAATTTACTCTTGATTAAGAAGTTTATTTTAAATTAATAATATATCTAATACTTTAAGAAACAATTTTTTGTTTTTACACGATAAAAATATCCTCCTGTTGTCACGTTTGTGAAGCCAAAATAAGTTTTTATTTGATTTTATTGTTTTTGCTTTTTAGTATACAGTTAGTGTAATATTTCAATCAGAATTATATGTCGATGTAATGTTACCACAGATAATAAAAACATGGGATTAGTCTTGATTAAGGGTGTCATATTTCATTTACATGTACATTAAAAAAATCCTAAAAAGAATGAGTAAAGGCCAAGAACAGAGAAAACCCCAATTATAATCGTCCGTCGACGTTTTTTATGCGTGACTATTGACTGTGAACTTTTCCAGTGTAATCTTTTGTGTGAAACTTTTTGTTCAGAATTGGTTAAATATATTTTTGACTTCACAAACTTATCAGAAAAGAGATATTTACTCTCGAGTAAACTCCGCACTTTCCTACAAAATGGAACTTTTTAGTATGTGGAATTCGGATGGCCAATCGAACGAAATGCTCATTCTCGCTCCTCCAGTGGCACGCACCCACGATGCCTCTGGCTGAAATACAGCACCAAGTCTTAAATTTGTGCATTATTCATGAGTACACTCCACGCTTCTCGAACACCGTGACCTTCTGAAACGACCAATCAAAAACGCCGTTATTTTACTCCCAGCTCAAATACTATGAAATTATGAGATTTAATGCAGGCGTAGGGATCTTGCACGTGCCATACACAGTAACTATGAATGTACATCTATACTCAATACTCGTACGGGGGATCTTTTCAGTGAGAGCGTCTACCGGAGAGCCATTCGGAACCGCTCAGCGGAAATCTACGAAGAATTTACTCTCGGAGAGTCCTAACATGAATTTGCTTTCAATCTCTAGATGTGAACTCGCCGGAATCGCATAATACGCATGACTCAAACACCACTAACCCATAAACCTTCGATCGGCAAATGCACTATGGTTCCCAAAATATGTCGAACGTATACTGACAATCATGTATGCTTTAGGATCCATGAAAATATAAAATCACAAATTGCCAGTTTTAACACTGAACGTGTCGTGTCGCATGTTGATGTTGTATAGTTCCAGTAACATCATTGTTAGGGTTGCAAGCCACAGGCGTGCAAACCTATTGTAATTGCTAATGTGTGATTCCGCCGGATTTTGTGTCAACTGTATCTCGGCCGCTGTTTAACCGATGAAGTCGAAACTTCACATAAGTATTGGGGAATGTGAGATCTAGTGCATATCAAAAGAAGAAGCTGATTGGTCAGATGGTTCGGCGGCCATCTTGGATTTTCACTAAAACCTTTCAAGATCTTCTCCTCTGGAACCGCTTGGTCGATTGACTCGTAACTTGGTACACATGCTCAATGGATCTGGGGCTCTCAGATTTGCATTTGAAAATTTGTTCTGTAAAACAAGATGGCCGCCATTGACCAATCAAAATTGTCGGTTTTTCAAATAACGGATTTGGACGGGGAAAGTGGCTACATATATGCACTGCGAGATGGCGATCATGAATATGCAAAAAATTTGGTCCTCAGTCACGTGGTTTGGCCACCATCTTGAATTTTGTCAGAAACGGAGCACATCTTGTAGAGCCTATATCTCTGGGACTACGATAGGTACAGCCTTATAGTTTGTAGTATTATATTGTCCAGAAGCAGCTCTTTCAGAAGTGTGTCTACCCTTTTCACGTAGGTTCAATAGTTTCGCCGCTATAGAGGAATCAAAATTGTCAAATTTTCAAATGAAGACATTATTAGGGTTGCAAGCCACAGGCGTGCAAACCTATTGTAATTGCTAATGTGTGATTCCGCCGGATTTTGTGTCAACTGTATCCCGGCCGCTGTTTAACCGATGAAGTCGAAACTTCACATAAGTATTGGGGAATGTGAGATCTAGTGCATATCAAAAGAAGAAGCTGATTGGTCAGATGGTTCGGCGGCCATCTTGGATTTTCCCTAAAACCTTTCAAGATCTTCTCCTCTGGAACCGCTTGGTCGATTGACTCGTAACTTGGTACACATGCTCAATGGATCTGGGCTCTCAGATTTGCATTTGAAAATTTGTTCTGTAAAACAAGATGGCCGCCATTGACCAATCAAAATTGTCGGTTTTTCAAATAACGGATTTGGACGGGGAAAGTGGCTACATATATGCACTGCGAGATGGCGATCATGAATATGCAAAAATTTTGGTCCTCAGTCACGTGGTTTGGCCACCATCTTGAATTTTGTCAGAAACGGAGCACATCTTGTAGAGCCTATATCTCTGGGACTACGATAGGTACAGCCTTATAGTTTGTAGTATTATATTGCCCAGAAGCCCAGAAGCAGCTCTTTCAGAAGTGTGTCTACCCTTTTCACGTAGGTTCAATAGTTTCGCCGCTATAGAGGAATCAAAATTGTCAAATTTTCAAATGAAGACATTATTAGGGTTGCAAGCCACAGGCGTGCAAACCTATTGTTATTGCTAATGTGTGATTCCGCCGGATTTTGTGTCAACTGTATCTCGGCCGCTGTTTAACCGATGAAGTCGAAACTTCACATAAGTATTGGGGAATGTGAGATCTAGTGCATATCAAAAGAAGAAGCTGATTGGTCAGATGGTTCGGCGGCCATCTTGGATTTTCCCTAAAACCTTTCAAGATCTTCTCCTCTGGAACCGCTTGGTCGATTGACTCGTAACTTGGTACACATGCTCAATGGATCTGGAGCTCTCAGGTTTGCATTTCAAAATTTGTTCTGTAAAACAAGATGGCCGCCATTGACCAATCAAAATTGTCGGTTTTTCAAAAAACGGATTTGGACGGGGAAAGTGGCTATATATATGCACTGCGAGATGGCGATCATGAATATACAAAAATTTTGGTCCTCAGTCACGTGGTTTGGCCACCATCTTGAATTTTGTCAGAAACGGAGCACATCTTGTAGAGCCTATATCTCTGGGACTACGATAGGTACAGCCTTATAGTTTGTAGTATTATATTGTCCAGAAGCAGCTCTTTCAGAAGTGTGTCTACCCTTTTCACGTAGGTTCAATAGTTTCGCCGCTATAGAGGAATCAAAATTGTCAAATTTTCAAATAATGCCGAAAATCGCATAATTTGAGAAGTACAATTCTGTTCAATATTACACAAACAACGAGTCGGGTTATTCTGAGTTTTGGCATAGGTACTCCTTGTATAACTGCTATGATGGCAGTGAAATTGCAGGATGGTCGTATTAATAGTTCCAAAGCTATGGTAGAACGTGAAATTTGAGTAGGTCTGAGCATATGGCTGAAAGTAAACTTCACAAAAGCACACTGTGAAAAGCACTATCTCCAGGCGACTAAATTCCAAGCTCAACTTTCTCCATTCAGGTCTTTGTCTGGACTCCAGGGACCGTTTTCTGTACTTATTTCAACGTACTAACATTTTGATTTCGATGAAGGAGCCGTCTAGGGCACAAACAGAGGCCAGAAACGTGTTTGTGCTGCTGACCAAGAAAAAGTGTTTTTTGAAGCTCTAAATCCATTTATTAGGAACATTATTAGGGTTGCAAGTCACAGGCGTGCAAACCTATTGTTATTGCTAATGTGTGATTCCGCCGGATTGTGTGTCAACTGTACTGTTGTTCGACCGATGAAGGTATTGGTATTGGGGAATGTGGAATCTAGCTCATATTAACCCTACCTGGGCTGGGGGGGGGGCGGAAAGTCCCCCCTAGTGAACTTTTCTCTGCTGCTCCAAAACGACAAAACCGAGGAGGCTGAAACCTAGTGACTTTTAAGCTTATCTTATTCAGGTCATTTTGAGCCTATTTTCAATTACCCCCGGGCAGAGGATCATGGGTAAATTCAAAATGGCGGCCATGTGGTATCCGTGAAAGTCGTGTTTTTCAATCTTTTCGCTCGATGTTTTTCACATTTTCCGCGCATAAAAGGCATGAAAAGTATTTTATTTATGCACAACTAATTATTCTCTATTTTATTAGATTTTTTGAGAGAAAAATCTGAAAAATGAAAATTTCGAAAAATCGACCTCAAAAAGGCCGAAAAATGGCTTCCGAGATGATTACGTCACTGTGACGTCATCATGGCGGCCATCTTGGATTTTTTTACATTTTCCGGTAGAGCTTGAACCCAAGATACTGTGTGGTAAGTTTCAGCGCTCTAGCCTTAGTGGTAGAGAAAATATATAGGGGGGGGCACTTTCCGCCCCCCCCCAGGCTGCGATACACCCCAAATCGCCCAGGCCAGATAGGGTTAAAAGAAGAAGCCGATTGGTCTGATGGTTCGTCGGCCATCTTGGATTTTCCCTAAAAAGATTTTCTCCTCTGGAACCGCTGGGTCGATTGACTCGAAATTTGGTACACAGGATCTGTGGATCTAGGGCTCTCAAATTACGATTTGAAAATTTGCTCCATAAAACAGAATGGCCGCCATTGACCAATCAAAATTGTCGGTTTTTCAAATAACGGATTTGGACGGGGAAAGTGACTACATATATGCATTGCGATATGGCGATCACTAATGTGCAAAATTTTGGTCCTCGGTCACGTGGTTTGGCCGCCATTTTGAATTTTGTCAGAAAGTGACTGAACACATCTTGTAAGTGGTATAACTCTGGAACTATAGGTGGTACGGCCTTGCGGCTTGTAGCATTATATTGTCCAGGAGCCGCTCTTTCGGAAATATGCATTTTTCACCTATCTTCAATAGTTTTCCCACTATTCTCCATCGTAATTCGCTTAAATTTGTCAATTATGGGATTTTCATGTAACAGATTTCGATAGCGGATGTGACTATATGTATGTTATTGGACACGCTGCTGCTGAATATAGTGGATTCCTCGCGGTTGAGCCCATCAGATGTAATGAATACCCAAATAAGACGCCCATTGGTCAGATGCTTTGGTGGCCATCTTGAATTTGCCCTAAACATTCCAAGAGCATCCTCTCTGGAACCGCGGAGACGATTGACTCAAAAACTTGGCATACGTAATTGATGGATCAAGTTCTCTCAGATTCCTATTTTAAAAGTTACTCCGTTGAACAAATGGTCGCCATTGACCAATCAAAATTGTCGGATTTTCAAATCATGCATTTCGATGGGAAAAGTGACTACATATTTTTATTATTCCGCCAGATTTTGTGACCTGTTTTTCTTCAACACCGCTATAGTGATGTAGTTGAAACTTCACACAGTCATTGGGATCAGTCAGATCTAATGCATATCCAAAGAGGAAGCCGATTGGCCAAAAGGCTTGGCGGCCATCTTGGATTTACCCTCCAAAAAAGCATTATTTCAAAGATCTTCTCTGGAACCGCTTTGTCGATTGACTTGAAACTTGGTACACATGATCTATGTATCTGGGGCTCTCAAATTACGGTTTGAAAATTTGCTCCGTAAAACAAAATGGCCGCCATTGACCAATCAAAATTGTCCGTTTTTCAAATGACGGATTTGGACGGAGAAAGTGGCTACATATATGCATTGTGATATGGCGATCACGAATATGCAAAAATTTTGATACTCGGTCACGTGGTTTGGCCGCCATCTTGAATTTTGTCAGAAACGGAGCATATCTTGTAGAGCCTATATATCTGGAACTACGATAGGTACAGCCTTGTAGTTTGTTGTATTATATTGTCCAGGAGCCGCTCTTTCGGAAATATGTCAACCGTTTTTACCTATCTTCAATAGTTTTCCCGCTATTCTCCATCGTATTTCACCCAAATTTGTCAATTATCCGATTTTTAATGTAACGGATTTCGATAGCGGAAATGACTATATGTAAGTTATGGGACACATCGATGATGAATTTGGTGAGTTTGTGGTAGTTGAAACCATTAGATCTAATGAATACCCAAAGAAGAAGCTGATTGGTCAGATGCTTTGGCGGCCATCTTGGATTTACCCTAAAATCTTTCAAGATCTTCTCTGGAACCGCTGGGTCGATTGACTCGAAACTTGGTACACATGACCTATGGATCTGGGGCTCTCAGATTACGATTTGAAAATTTGCTCCGTAAAACAAAATGGCCGCCAATGACCAATCAAAATTGTCGGTTTTTCAAATAACGGATTTGGACGGGGAAAGTGGCTACATATATGCATTGTGATATGGCGATTAGGAATGTGCAAAATTTTTGGTCCTGGGTCACGTGGTTTGGCCGCCATCTTGAATTTTGTCAAAAAATGAACACATCTTTTAGGGTCTATAACTCTGGAACTATAGGTGGTACAGCCTTGCAGTTTGTTGCTTTATATTATCCAGGAGAAGCTCTTTCGGAAATATGTTAAGCATTTCAGCGTAGCTTCAATAGTATCCCTGCAATTCCCAGATGTAAATCACCCAAATTTGCGAATTGACAGATTGTTCTTCAGTGGTAACTATGTAGGTTAGATCTAAAAGGAATAAATAGCGTTTTGCCAAATCGGCTTCCAGGTCTAAAACTACTGTTGTTGGTTCATTGTCTGCGATATGTGCTTGCAACCCGAGGATTGCCGCTCGCGGCTATATTTTGAATTTGGATCTGTCAGAAGTCACATGATCTCCTGATAGTCCTGTATGGACACGGGCAAATGGATATACTGTAGGATATACTGATACACTCATCACTAGTAGGAATCCATACTGGTAGCCAAGTTGAAGCTACATTCAGTCGAGTTATTTGGATTAATAATAATAATACTTTATTTCAGACACGGGTCCATATGTACATAGAGAACAAGATTACATACTGGTATGTGGTGCCAGTAGGCACTACTTAGAGGAATACAATAGTTTCTGCCATTTATGGAGCAGCACAGAATGTACAATAAGGTCGGATTTAAGCATAGTACACAGTATGAGATTTTCGCTGGACTCAATTCTCCTTTTGAAACAATAGAAAATAGAATTATATATAGGGTTGCGAATTCATTTGTTCGAGTGAACGTCATTACGTCATCGCGTTTTGAGCACAGAATCACGGAAGGCGTCTTATGATCGGAAACCAAGAAAGACATTAGACTTTTCTGGAGCAGCATCTTTGGAAATATTCAGTTCATTTCAGTTACTTACAGTGAGTGAGTGAGTGAATATGATTTAACGTCGCTTTCAACTATATTTCCATCATATCACGACGTTGGATCCTATTACTTTTCACACCCCGGAACCACACCGGTGGGGTCCTATTCCTTTTCACACCCGGGAACCACACGGGTGGGGTCCTATTACTTTTCACACCCGGGAATCCCACGGGTGCCTCAGTTAATCGCCTCCTACGACAAACTCTCTGAGGAGCTGAGGCCTATTCTTACCATGACCTGCGGTGTGCACAACATCCCAGGTCAATCCCCGGAAGCCCCACGGGGCTCAGTTACTTACAATGTGAGCGGATACACATCCTCAAATATGTACTGTCCTACCTGTCCGGCGGATCACGGTTTAAAGCTGAGTGTAATAGACGAACTCCAAGCAGGATTAATTTTCCCATATGACAGTCTGTTCCATTAATCACAACTATATATGTCAATTATTCATATAGTGTGGAACCAGAACATCATTTCACAAATGTACATTTACCAGGTCAATCTTTTTTATCAGGTATAATAGATATGATGGTATTTGATTCCGCTCTAGATGTGTATAACAGTTTGATTTCGATTAAAAACGGTGTTCAACTTTTTTGTTAAAAAAAATGCTTGGCTCTTTAACAAGGCGAACTACATTTCAATAACTAATTATGGACTCGCTTAGGTCTATGGCCCCGTACCGCTGTTTGCAAAACATGTTTGGCTAGGCTGTGGCGAATTATGCCCAATAGTGCTGCCTGATTTAGGAATAATTAGCAAAACACTTCGAGATTTCTCATCAGTTTCAGGCTTCTTCCCGCACAGGCATTTGTCAGAAAAGCCCTGCGCGGAGACTGCCAAAAGACGTTTTCGTGCCCTAGATGGCTGACGTAAAGCAAAGCTACGGTATTACCGTAGGGGCGTAGATTGGCATGGACATTGTGTAATAGACTGGTACCCAATCCATTGCGCATGCTCGCTATCGCTAAGCTAGTTGATCGACCCGACGACGCATGGCTGCATGATGTGAGTCGGTCCACGGCATATCAATCTAATTAAAATTAAATCCTATCTGCTCCCCCATTTGGATATGTCGCTTGCAAGTTTTAACCCGCTTGCAGTAACGCGAGTGTCAACCAATCCCGAAAGCTCTTCCTAGTGCTTTGAAGGGAACCTAATGGTAGGTGCTTTTTGGTTGACTCAGCCGAATCACATGTCTCGCTGGCGAGGTATCTTCTGATGTTGCCGCCATCCCGCAAGGTTGGCACCATAGTGCAGGATAGAATTATGGACTGGTTAAACCTTGGTTTAAAGCGGAGGCAATGACTCTATCAGCCCTCCCTCACTGCAAGTGAAGTATATAAAATGCGACCGTGATGTCATAAAACTATTAATTATTCATGACTGGGCGCTCTGAACACCAAATTCAATTGAAATCAGTAAGATCATCTATAGCGACATATACGATTGGGGAGCATTGATAGGATATTAATTTATTAAGATTGACGGCATATGGAACTGTTAACAGGGGTGGCTAGTACCTCTGGACGTGTGGCAGAGAAGACACTAAAGAATCCGTGTCCGCTCACATAGTCCTCGTGGTATTTACCCCGTCTTACGAGATGAAATGTATAATAAAATGAATTGAAAATCTCATTGATTCTGCTCCAGAAATATCTCTTCTAATTTGAGTGTTTCTCTTGGCCTCTCATTATAGGCCGAACTCCATGACCACCTCACACGGAAGTCATTCTGACATGCGCAGTTCGGAGTTTTCTCCATGACAACGAACAAATCCTACGGCTGACAGGCGCTGTTCGGAGTTTACTCCATGACAACGGAAGTCCAACTGCTGACATGCGCTGTTCGGAGTTTCGGCGGGACGATGTGATTGACAAACTGTTCACAGTGATTGCAATCACTGCACGTTTTCATTGCCGTTAACCTTGATCTGACAACATGCGTTTGTTTATCTATGGTGCGATCACTCCCATTGAGGTTCCGTGTCCGCGCTGTAGTTCCAAATTTCTACGATTGCAGGCCAGTCGGTTGTCTTTGTTAAGAGTATCGAGAAATAAGTTTACAGCTATTACACGCTAACAGATGTAGTTCGAAACCAAAATAAGAACAGAGATAACGGACTTGAAGTTTTACAAATTCTTGACGTCATCTGGAGTAAAGAGGCTGTCCTGGGCTAGAAGGGGACAGATTCGCCCGCCTCCACACATCAGACAGCGGTTGTGTCCTCGGATAGAATACGCCAGCTTGCGCCTGCGTATCAGTCCAGTGAGTAGGTTGTTTGCTTGAAAGTAGTTTCAAAATGGCTGCCAATATGGATTCCGTTCAGTGCTGGGCGAGACGTTATATCCTATATTAAACTACGAGCCCGTGTCGAGTGTGTGGAGTCCATGTCCTCAGGGATACCTGCCATTGGAGATCCCCGATATGTTGCCAATTCCGGAGAGCTGGCGTCATGAACCTGTAAAACTTCAATCCGTTATTTTTGACTTATTTTGGTTTCGAAATGCATCATTATAGAGTGTAATAGCTGTAAACTTAATTCGCGGTGACAATGCGAAATGCTGCTTGAGCACTCGACTTGTGAAAGACCTCTGAGAAAAGTGTTCGCATTGTGGACGGGAACGGCACCCATGTTCCAATGTGATGTTTGAGATGTAGATACCGTACACGTAACTTAACCGTGAAATGTATAAATTTCATTGGAAAATTGTTGAGCCTACTCATTTCAAAGTCATATACCGTGAAAAATATAGTTCGTGCTTTTCCCATATGCTGAAGAAACACTCGACAATGATAGGATTGTTTTGAATGAATACTCAGTAACCAATCAGTTAAACTGTACAGAATAACATTGCACGTAATAAATTGTATGTCAATGATATGCATAGGTATTGTTGATCTTCTATCATTTCTCTCATCTCATTCACTCATTCAGTCACTTGCTCGAACATGGCCCCATCTCCCTAAACACGCTCCTGCACATCTCGGAAACTGCTCTTTCTTTACTACTCCATGAGTGCGTAAGCGCAAGCGCGTATCAACCCCAGTGACTCGGACTCTATTCGCTAATACGATCCCCCCCTGCACGGCCCATTTGGATCAAGGATGGCCCACCGCTATAATTTTCGGCAGATTGACGACACTTCCAATACAATTTTAAGCGTCTAGTCCGTCATTCATAATTCAGCCGTCGTCCATTAAAGAATATCCACGTCCATAATCCAAAGACCTATCCACATTGCATATAACAGTATTAGCACCAAATTCAAGAAGACAATCATAGTATACATAAACATAGGCTAGTTTCCTGCAAGAGAGAAGCGGTCAACAGTTTTCAATGATGCCGACAAGACATCATGATTTTTCAAAAATATAAAATCCGTATCGCTGATCAGTATTCTTAATCCATAATAATCGTTGTAAAGTCGTTGTAATCTAGAGAATGATGTATCTCAGTCACGCTTTCATTGCGACTGTCCATATGAACATCATGAGGATCTTGAAGTACATGAGTTCATACGGCCCCTAGCCCCATAGATCTTGCACGCTACGCTCGTATTTTGCTATCAGCATGCGAAATGTATCGCCAAATTTGAGAAACTTTGAGTGGAGGCGCTTGTTGGAATAGCCCTGTTTTATAAGTTTCTGCAACAATGTTTTGTGACGTTGATTAAAATCGTCACATTTAACACAGGATCTAGCAAATGCTACTAGGCGAGATATGTATACGCCATATGCAGGTCCCACTGGAATATTACTATCCAGAAAGGGATAGTTTACGATGTCGAAATTGCAATCATCTCTTTTGTCATAGAGTCGACGAGAGAGAATGCCCGCTTCATTGTTATAGAGATATAGATCTAAATATGATGTGCCTGTATGGCTATCTGTAGTTTCTTTCAAATCCAGTGAAGGTGGATATATATCCTTCACTGCGTCATTTATATAGCGATTATCCACAGCGAGAAGATCGTCTATATAGCGTTTGGTGAATGAGAAGGAGCGGGCTTTGAATGGATCGGTTTTTGAAAGCGCCTGCATATAGTCATATTCATAAGAGAACAGATACAGGTCAACCAGTCCAGTCGGACAAACTACGCCAGTCGCGGACTCCACGAGCGAGACCCCACAAAGCTCATTTGGGCCAAGGATGGCTGAGCTAAACCCCAAAACGTCCACCCCAGACCTGCTTAAGGAGTGCGCATGGGCGTCAGAACTGTTCAACGAAATTCTATCAAACCCCTCTATGGAAACCCCTCTCATCATACTCTACAACGTGAGACCGAAAAAACAAGGTTTCGCACCCATTACTCAGAAAAACTGATCACAACTACCTCAAAACTTTCACCTCAAATGCCCTTCTTCTACGCTTTTTTTTGTCTGCGCATGTACAGAATCACGCGACTTGCAATATAAAGCACGCTAGTCGGAATCTACCTCACAGCTTCAAAATTACACCTTACACGGTCCATCTGGTCCAAGGATGAGAGTCCTAGTTCCCAAAAGCCTTCAGCTTTTCAGCGAAAGTCAACCAATGACCCCGATACCTCTCCCATCGTACTTAACAACGTGAGACAGAAGAAAAAGGTCCCCACTCTATACAATACTCCACAATGAAATTTTCCTCACCTACCTCACGCCAGCTTTAACATGAGACCCTGTACGGTTCATTTGGACCATGGATCACTCCCCTAGTCCCCGAACCATCCACACCCAGACCTGTCTGCGCACTGCACACGTGCATCAGAACTTTTCAACGAAAGTCAACCAATGGTCCCGAGAACCCTCCCATCGTACTCCACGGCGTAAGACAGAAAAAAACAAGTACCCACACTCGATAGTACAGTCACTCTTTCCTGAAGATTTCACCCCATGAGGGTGCCCCACTTGCCCTTGTGCTGTACATAGTGCTGGAGATTGCGTCGGAACCCTATACACACTTTGAAAAAGTAAAACATGTTGAGAACATATCGTCTGAGATTGTCAGAGTGTTACCGGAATGTCTTGTGTAAATTCAGGCTATCAAATCATAGACTTCCTATAGAAAAGCGTAGATATACATATATTTTGCTTGAACTTTTTTGTAAATTCTGTGCTGTTAATTTCACTTTTTAATGGGATGTCCTAGTTTAATGGAGTTTCGAACTCGGTATCTACCCAAGTATATTTCTCAACATAAGTTTGCAAAACTACTAAATTTTGATTGTACACATAATAGACAACTTATCGTTTTAGCGAAATACACTACTGAAGCTGGAGCATTTAAAGAATAATTAAGTCATGTTTTTGTCATTTTTTATATTAATTTTATTATATCAAATATAATGTCTTTGACTCTCCTCACAGGTATTCCTTTTTGATAATCTTGTTAGGTGAAATATATTAAACAGGTAAACTCCATGCATGCGTTCTCTAAGTATCTCATACAGTGCATGAGAAAAATGTATTACATTTTGTATGTATTTAATTATATTTGGAATTTCTAAATTCGTCCATGACTCTGATAGTATTAATATTATTGCTTTAATCGCCTCCATGCCATGTTTGTACATATGATATTGTTATATCTATACTCTGTACTTGAGTAAGGAGAATGAATTCAATTCAATTCAATTCAATATTTGTTTGCTCCCGAAATGATGACGCCACGGAAATGCCCAGACAAGCTCTGACTTGTCCTGACATGTACCGTAATAATATGCATAGGTCAATTAGCATAGAAGTGACTGGGGAGTAAATTAACATGGAAGGGACTAGAGAGAAAATTAACATGGAAGGACCTGAGGACTAATTCTGTCTGCGGAAGGGGTGACCGCCTCACAGCGGAGAAATGCGATTGGGTCACGTGACCATGACCTCCGGCCCCCATTAAGGCATCCAAATGTTTGCGACATTTCCTGTTAAGTCCGTTTTTCCGGATTTTTTTGCAAGAATCCTAATTTTGCATGCACACGGGAAGACATAGACTGGATCCAGCCCCTGTTTCATAATGTATTTTAAACGGGAAACAAGAGGAAGTAACTCTGCCTATTAAGAAATGCTTGAATATTTTTTTCATTTTTATTTCTTTTTTCTCATTCTATTTATTAAAGGTCATTTTATTATTAATAATAGTACATAGGAAATAGAGACTTTGTCTGTGAAGGTAGAACTGTGATCTTGTCACCGCCGCGAAAGTGGCCGCATCGATCAGCGCGGAAGAATACATGACCGAGAGTGCCGGAACTATATCGGACTTGACCTATGACCCATGAAGGGGAGATAACTCTGTTCACTTTGTCTGTGAAGGTAGAACTGTGATCTTGTCACCGCCGCGAAAGTGGCCGCATCGATCAGCGCGGAAGAATACATGACCGAGAGTGCCGGAACTATATCGGACTTGACCTATGACCCATGAAGGGGAGATAACTCTGTTCAAAAGTCAATGGGACCGGATTTGCACTTTTACTACTACTTGCCGAGACTTAGGTGCATACAGAACCTGACAATTGAAATCGGTGTGCGAGAGATAAACACCAAGCGAACTGGAGAGAAAAAACTTTGATCTCGGCGTGGGTGATGTCAGCTGCCAAAACAAAGTTCAAGCAGCACGACTATTGAGACGTAAATCGACTCTTCCCCTTATCCAAACCAACCCCGGGAATAGTCCTATACCGACGCAAACAAGCCCAGGCAAATCTCGGCCGAGATTTGTTTTGACTGGGTAGCCCAGATGGCGTTTAGGAAAGTAAGAGGTTTGCGTATAAACTTTCATATCAAGGTTAAGTGTGCAAACAGATTGTGAAAGGTATGAAGATATGTCATCACAAATTTCCGTGAAAATTGTTCTTGTTTGGTATCTTTCTGTATGCATGACTACCATCTATATTATTCTCCAACAGTATACGAGGGCAAAACGATCGTAATATTGTCACATGCCGACTAAAAGTGCAAACGAAATGGGTTCAGTCAGAACTTGAGTTGAACTTCGGAATTTAATTTTTTCCCATTTGCTGATTGAACGAAAGCGTTTCATCAGTATTATAACATGATTATACACAGATCACGAACCCCCAGATCATTAATGAAATAGAATAAGTAATCTATATGATACAAATTCAATAAATTCCTGATACAATCTTCCAGAGATCAACTCGATTGTATGTCCCTATTTTCCTATCTCGAAGTTACCTGTCCGGATTGATAAATTCACGTTAATTGACATTAAATTAATGAATATATCCAAGTAGTTATGATTAATTAGATTCATTCAACAGTAATAATTGTTTTTATCTCTCCCGGTATTTTACGGAAGCTTTATATATAGGAAGAGGTAGTAGATAACTGGTAGTGATATCGGGACGTTTTTTCACGCCTGGTACAGTACGTCTCGGCCTTGCACATAGCCCGAGAGACACAGGTGGATATATATGCTTCATAAGACGACGTGCAATGACTGTGCCTAGGGCAAAAGGAAAAATAAAATTACTAAAACAGGTTTTAGGTATACATATATATTATACATGATATCGTCTCTAAAGTATTATACAACCCGTAACCACCGAACATCTTCAAGAGATATTACTATATATCTCCATATGCTGACTGCAGTCATGAAATATTTTGAAAATAAATGTATATAAAAAAGTTTTGTTTCTTTCAGAAGATGCATGCGTTATATATACCGATACATAGTTTGTACTTTCATGTAATATTTTGTTCACAACGTAAATTCTAGAAGAAATGCCCCCCCCCCCCCCGCCCTCCCCCTTCACTTCTGATTTGAGTGAACTATTATTTGCAATAAATGAATATTTGTCATTCCTCCGAAACATAAATAATCAAGTATATTTCGTCAATTTTTTAGTCCATCCAAATACTAGGAATATTGGGGGGAAACAAATACAAATATATCTCAATTTTAAGTTACTTGAAATTCCTTCGCTTTTCCCCTGTGGGCGCCAAACAGTGATTACACGCCCTATGGCTACGACACTCCGAGACCATGTTAGACAAAACTATTTGGTGTGGAAGTTACAAAGCGTTCTGGTCTACTGCCCCACATCTCATGCCCCAGCAACATCACATAAAAACACGACAGATTGACAATCGTGGAAGTATAGGCGTACACAGGCACTGTGCGTGAAATAGAAAATCTAATTGCATCTAGACTTTCCAACAAAATATATAATAAAATTGACAATACAGTATACAATGCAATAATTAAATAAGAGACCAGGAAAAACATATAATGAAAATGTAATTGCGGATTACTATGATCAATGTAATAAAAATAATCTAATTTTCTTTTATGACAAAGATATTTCTTTCTCTTCCAAGCATTTATTGCAATATGCACGCCATGAAGATGCGTCGCATTCAGTATCGTAAGTACAACTTATACGTCTTTTATTAGTTTACCTTACATTTGAGGTTTCACAACACAAAAGCGTGTATCGTGTTCTTTTTTTCTGATCCTCGGTTAAACAAACGAATTTGAGGAAAATACACGATCCGCTTTTCTCCTGGATTTGGGAACGTAATGCATCTCACCGGGATCACGGTCTCACTTAGATAATGGTCTCACCGGGATCACGGTCTAACCAGGATTACGGTCCCACCCGGATCACGGTCTCACCCAGATCACGGTCTCACCGGGATCACGGTCTCACCCAGATCACGGTCTCACCCAGATCACGGTCTCACCGGGGTCACGGTCTCACCGGGGTCACGGTCTCACCCAGATCACGGTCTCACCCAGATCACGGTCTCACCGGGGTCACGGTCTCACCCAGATCACGGTCTCACCCTGATCATCGTCTCATCCATTTCGTCCATTTTTACTCATTCGCTTCCAACAGTCCTTGGTTTATCATAGCAAAAAGACATCTATGTCACGGAAAGTTGATACATAAAACCATGGTGGTAACATGACCTGATCCAGAGTAATCATGGTGGTAATATATCCTGACCCTGATAAACCATGACGGGAACATGACCTGATACTGACTAAACATGGTGGTAGAATGACCTGATCCAGGCTAACCATGGTGGTAACATGACCTGATCCAGAGTAATCATGGTGGTAACATGACCTGATCCAGAATAATCATGGTGGTAGAATGACCTGATCCAGGCTAACCATGGTGGTAACATGACCTGATCCAGAGTAATCATGGTGGTAACATGACCTGATCCAGAATAATCATGGTGGTAGAATGACCTGATCCAGACTAACCATGGTGGTAACATGACCTGATCCAGACTAACCATGGTGGTAACATGACCTAATCCAGAGTAATCATGGCGGTAATATATCCTGACCCTGATAAACCATGACGGGAACATGGCCTGATACTGACTAAACATGGTGGTAGAATGACCTGATCCAGGCTAACCATGGTGGTAACATGACCTGATCCAGACTAACCATGGTGGTAACATGACCTGATACTGACTAAACATGGTGGTAGAATGACCTGATCCAGACTAACCATGGTGGTAACATGACCTGATCCAGACTAACCATGGTGGTAACATGACCTGATCCAGACTAACCATGGTGGTAACATGACCTGATCCAGAATAATCATGGTGGTAGAATGACCTGATCCAGACTAACCATCGTGGTAACATGACCTGATCCAGACTAACCATGGTGGTAACATGACCTGATCCAGACTAACCATGGTGGTAACATGACCTGATCCAGAGTAATCATGGTGGTAATATATCCTGACCCTGATAAACCATGACGGGAACATGACCTGATACTGACTAAACATGGTGATAGAATGACCTGATCCAGGCTAACCATAGTGGTAACATGACCTGATCCAGAATAATCATGGTGGTAACATGTCCTGACCCTGATAAATCATGGCGGGAACATGGCCTGATACTGACTAAACATGGTGGTAGAATGACCTGATCCAGGCTAACCATAGTGGTAACATAACCTGATCCAGAGTAATCATGGTGGTAATATATCCTGACCCTGATAAATCATGGCGGGAACATGGCCTGATACTGACTAAACATGGTGGTAGAATGACCTGATCCAGGCTAACTATAGTGGTAACATGACCTGATCCAGAGTAATCATGGTGGTAATATATCCTGACCCTGATAAATCATGGCGGGAACATGGCCTGATACTGACTAAACATGGTGGTAGAATGACCTGATCCAGGCTAACTATAGTGGTAACATGACCTGATCCAGACTAACCATGGTGGTAACATGACCTGATCCAGACTAACCATAGTGGTAACATGACCTGATCCAGAGTTATCATGGTGGTAATATATCCTGACCCTGATAAATCATGGCGGGAACATGGCCTGATACTGACTAAACATGGTGGTAGAATGACCTGATCCAGGCTAACCATGGTGGTAACATGACCTGATCCAGACTAACCATAGTGGTAACATGACCTGATCCAGAGTAATCATGGTGGTAATATATCCTGACCCTGATAAATCATGGCGGGAACATGGCCTGATACTGACTAAACATGGTGGTAGAATGACCTGATCCAGGCTAACTATAGTGGTAACATGACCTGATCCAGAGTAATCATGGTGGTAATATATCCTGACCCTGATAAATCATGGCGGGAACATGACCTGATCCAGAGTAATCCTGGTGGTAACATGACCTGATCCAGAGTAATCATGGTGGTAACATGTCCTGACCCTGATAAACCATGGTAGTAGCATGACCTGATCCAGACTAACCATGGTGGTAACATGACTTGACACTGACTAACCATGATAGTAACATGACCTAATCCAGACTAACCATCGTGGCAGCAAGACCTGATCCAGAATAACCATGTTGGATATATGACCTGACCCTGACTAACCAAGGCAGTAACATAACCTGATCCAGATTAACCACGGTGGTAACATGTCCTCAACCTGACCAATCATGGTGGTAACATGTTTTTATCCGGACTACTACTGGTGGTAACCTGACTTGACACTGACCAACCACGGTGGCAACATGACCTGATCCAGACTAACCATGGTGGCAACATGACCTGATCCAGACTAATCATGGTGGTAATACGTCCTGACCCTGATGTTAACATGTTTTCATCCAGATTGACTATTGTGAAAACAATACTTGACTGTGATTAACCAGGGTGGTAACAGGACCTGATCCAAACTAACCACGGCGGCAGCATGAACTGGCACTGAATAACCAGGGTGGTAACAGGACCTGATCCAAACTAACAACGGTGGCAACATGAACTGACACTGACTAACCAGGGTGGTAACAGGACCTGATCCAGACTAACCATGGTGGTAACATGACCTGATCCAATCTAACCACGGTGGCAACATGAACTGACACTGATTAACCAGGGTGGTAACAGGACCTGAACCAGACTAACCACGGTGGTAACATGACCTGATCCAGACTAACTATGGTAGTAACATGACCTGGCACTGACTACCCATGGTGGTGACATGGCATACTCCAAACTGACCAAGGTATTGACATGTCCTTATCTAGACGGTCCATTATGGTAACACGATATCATCCACAGTAATCAGATTATCTTATCTGGATTAAACATGGTGGTAGCACTGCCTTGCCTAGATTAACTACGACCGTAATATGATAACATCTACATTAACCGTGGTGGTAACATGAGTTATTCAGGTTGGTCATTGCGATAACATTACCCTGTTTAGATGAATCATGGCGATAACATTACCCTGTCTTGATTAATCATGGCAGTAATATTACGTTGTCTAGATTAAACAAGGTGGTAAAATGACATCATCTGGATTAACCGTGGTGGTAACATGAGTTATCCAGATTAACCATTGTGCGATCATAACCTTAACTAGATTAACCATGATAGTAACATCACCTTGATTAGATTAACCATGATAGTAACAGTACCTTGACTAGATTAACCATGATAGTAACATTACCTTGACTAGATTAACAATGATAGTAACATTACCTTGACTAGATTAACTATGATAGTAACATTACCTTGACTAGATTAACCATGATAGTAACATTACCTTGACGAGATTAACCATGATAGTAACATTACCTTGACTAGATTAACCATGATAGTAACATTACCTTGACTAGATTAACCATGATAGTAACATTACCTTGACTAGATTAACCATGATAGTAACATTACCTTGACTAGATTAACCATGATAGTAACATTACCTTGAGTAGATTAACCATGATAGTAACATTACCTTGACTAGATTAACCATGATAGTAACATTACCTTGACTAGATTAACCATGATAGTAACATTACCTTGACGAGATTAACCATGATAGTAACATTACCTTGACGAGATTAACCATGATAGTAACATTACCTTGACTAGATTAACCATGATGGTAACATTACCTTGACTAGATTAACAATGATAGTAACATTACCTTGACTAGATTAACTATGATAGTAACATTACCTTGACAAGATTAACCATGATAGTAACATTACCCTGACTAGATTAACCAGGATAGTAACATTACCTTGACTAGATTAACCGTAATAGTAACATTACCTTGACTAGATTAACCATGATAGTAACATTACCTTGACTAGATTAACCATGATAGTAACATTACCTTGACAAGATTAACCATGATAGTAACATTACCTTGACTAGATTAACCATGATAGTAACATTACCTTGACGAGATTAACCATGATAGTAACATTACCTTGACGAGATTAACCATGATAGTAACATTACCTTGACGAGATTAACCATGATAGTAACATTACCTTGACTAGATTAACCATGATAGTAACATTACCTTGACCAGATTAACCATGATAGTAACATTACCTTGCCGAGATTAACCATGATAGTAACATTACCTTGACGAGATTAACCATGATAGTACCATTACCTTGACTAGATTAACCATGATAGTAACATTACCTTGACGAGATTAACCATGATAGCAACATTACCTTGACGAGATTAACCATTATAGCAACATTACCTTGACGAGATTAACCGTGATAGTAACATTACCTTGACTAGATTAACCATTATAGCAACATTACCTTGACGAGATTAACCATGATAGTAACATTACCTTGACTAGATTAACCGTGATAGTAACATTACCTTTACTAGATTAACCATAATAGTAACATTACGTTGACTAGATTAACCATGATAGTAACATTACCTTGACGAGATTAACCATGATAGTAACATTACCTTGACGAGATTAACCATGATAGTAACATTACCTTGGCTAGATTAACAATGGTAGTAACATTACGTTGACGAGATTAACCATGATAGTAACATTACGTTGACGAGATTAACCATGATAGTAACATTACGTTGACGAGATTAACCATGATAGTAACATTACCTTGACGAGATTAACCATGATAGTAGCATTACGTTGACGAGATTAACCATGATAGTAACATTACCTTGACGAGATTAACCATGATAGTAACATTACCTTGACGAGATTAACCATGATAGTAACATTACCTTGACGAGATTAACCATGATAGTAACATTACCTTGACGAGATTAACCATGATAGTGACATTACCTTGACGAGATTAACCATGATAGTAACATTACCTTGACGAGATTAACCAGGATAGTAACATTACCTTGACTAGATTAACCATGATAGCAACATTACCTTGACGAGATTAACCATGATAGTAACATTACCTTGACTAGATTAACCATGATAGTAACATTACGTTGACGAGATTAACCATGATAGTAACATTACCTTGACGAGATTAACCATGATAGTAACATTACGTTGACGAGATTAACCATGATAGCAACATTACCTTTGACGATTAACCATGATAGTAACATTACCTTGACGAGATTAACCATGATAGTAACATTACCTTGACTAGATTAACCATGATAGTAACATTACCTTGACGAGATTAACCATGATAGTAACATTACCTTGACCAGATTAACCATGATAGTAACATTACGTTGACGAGATTAACCATGATAGTAACATTACCTTGACGAGATTAACCATGATAGTAACATTACCTTGACTAGATTAACCATGATAGTAACATTACGTTGACGAGATTAACCATGATAGTAACATTACCTTGGCGAGATTAACTATGATAGTAACATTACCTTGACTAGATTAACCATGATAGTAACATTACCTTGACGAGATTAACCATGATAGTAACATTACCTTGACTAGATTAACCATGATAGTAACATTACGTTGACGAGATTAACCATGATAGCAACATTACCTTGACGAGATTAACCATGATAGTAACATTACCTTGACTAGATTAACCATGATAGTAACATTACCTTGACGAGATTAACCATGATAGTAACATTACCTTGACTAGATTAACCATGATAGTAACATTACCTTGACGAGATTAACCATGATAGTAACATTACCTTGACTAGATTATCCATGATAGTAACATTACCTTGACGAGATTAACCATGATAGTAACATTACCTTGACGAGATTAACCATGATAGTAACATTACCTTGACGAGATTAACCATGATAGTAACATTACCTTGACGAGAATAACCATGATAGTAACATTACGTTGACTAGATTATCCATAATAGTAACATTACGTTGACGAGATTAACCATGATAGTAACATTACCTTGACGAGATTAACCATGATAGTAACATTACCTTGACGAGATTAACCATGATAGTAACATTACCTTGACTAGATTAACCATGATAGTAACATTACCTTGGCTAGATTAACAATGGTAGTAACATTACCTTGACGAGATAAACCATGGTGATAACATTACCTTGACTAGATGAACAATGGTGGTAACATTACCTTGACTAGATTAACCATGATAGTAACATTACCTTGACTAGATTAACCGTAATAGTAACATTACCTTGACTAGATTAACCATGATAGTAACATTACCTTGACTAGATTAACCATGATAGTAACATTACCTTGACTAGATTAACCTAATAGTAACATTACCTTTACTAGATTAACCATGATAGTAACATTACCTTGACTAGATTAACCATGATAGTAACATTACCTTGACTAGATTAACCATGATAGTAACATTACCTTGACTAGACTAACCATGATAGTAACATTACCTTGACTAGATTAACCATGATAGTAACATTACCTGACTAGATTAACCATGATAGTAACATTACCTTGACTAGATTAACTATGATAGTAACATTACCAGTGATTAACCATGATAGTAACATTACCTTGACTAGATTAACCATGATAGTAACATTACCTTGACTAGATTAACCGATAGTAACATTACCTTGACTAGATTAACCATGATAGTAACATTACCTTGACTAGATTAACCATGATAGTAACATTACCTTGACTAGATTAACCGTAATAGTAACATTACCTTGACTAGATTAACCATGATAGTAACATTACCTTGATTAACCATGATAGTAACATTACCTTGACTAGATTAACCATGATAGTAACATTACCTTGAGTAGATTAACCATGATAGTAACATTACCTTTACTAGATTAACCATGATAGTAACATTAGCTTGACTAGATTAACCGTAATAGTAACATTACCTTTACTAGATTAACCATGATAGTAACATTACCTTGACTAGATTAACCATGATAGTAACATTACCTTGACTAGATTAACCATGATAGTAACATTACCTTGAGTAGACTAACCATGATAGTAACATTACCTTGACTAGATTAACCATGATAGTAACATTACCTTGACTAGATTAACCATGATAGTAACATTACCTTGACTAGATTAACTATGATAGTAACATTACCTTGAGTAGATTAACCATGATAGTAACATTACCTTGACTAGATTAACCATGATAGTAACATTACCTTGACTAGATTAACCGTAATAGTAACATTACCTTGACTAGATTAACCATGATAGTAACATTACCTTGACTAGATTAACCATGATAGTAACATTACCTTGACTAGATTAACCGTAATAGTAACATTACCTTGACTAGATTAACCATGATAGTAACATTACCTTGACTAGATTAGCCATGATAGTAACATTACCTTGACTAGATTAACCATGATAGTAACATTACCTTGAGTACATTAACCATGATAGTAACATTACCTTTACTAGATTAACCATGATAGTAACATTACCTTGACTAGATTAACCGTAATAGTAACATTACCTTTACTAGATTAACCATGATAGTAACATTACCTTGACTAGATTAACCATGATAGTAACATTACCTTGACTACATTAACCATGATAGTAACATTACCTTGAGTAGATTAACCATGATAGTAACATTACCTTTAGTAGATTAACCATGATAGTAACATTACCTTGACTAGATTAACCGTAATAGTAACATTACCTTTACTAGATTAACCATGATAGTAACATTACCTTGACTAGATTAACCATGATAGTAACATTACCTTGACTAGATTAACCATGATAGTAACATTACCTTGACTAGATTAACCATGATAGTAACATTACCTTGACTAGATTAACCATGATAGTAACATTACCTTGACGAGATTAACCATGATAGTAACATTATCTTGACTAGATGAACAATCAACTACTAAAGGTTGTAGTCTTATCACCTCGTCCAAGCTAACCATCGTGGTAACACAATCTTATTTAAAATAACCATGAGAGTAATATTACCTCATCCAGGCTAACCACTGTAGCCATATGACCTGACTCGGATTAACCATCTTAGTAATTTGACCTCATCCAATAATATGACCTCATCTAGACTAACCGTGATGGGGGGCCCTCGGTGGCCGAGTGGTCTAAGGCGCTTCGCTGGTGACCGCTAGCCTCACACCGCTGAACCGGCACGGGTTCGAGCCCAGCGGGTCCATGTGTGAAAGTCTGTCAGTTACTTACCGAAGGGCGGTGGTTCTCTCCGGGTACTCCGGCTTCCCCCACCAACCAAACTGACTGTCACCATATGAGTGAAACAAACTTGAGTGTGACATTAAGCCAAATTCCCTCCCTCCCTAACCGTGATGGTTATCGCCATGCTAGTCCAGATGAGGTCATATTATTGGATGGGGTCATGGTTAATCCGAACTTGAACCATGATAAACTGTATAGGGTATATACATGTTGAATCCTAACCGTGGTTACCTTTTCCGTTGCCCCTTCGGTCCACCCTTCCCCCCGCTCACACACATCGTTATACGCTGCACGTTTCCTGGTCTTTTCTACTTTCCAAATATAATAGATTCCATGCATGGCCGTCGCTACCCATGGTGCGTGGTATGCGAACGCATCGCCCTCTTTGTCCGTAGAATTTTTTGGGGAGGCATTTCATTCCATAAGACATAAAATATATGATATCAAAGCCCTAGCTTCAACATTTTCCGGACCCCCAAGAAAGGCGCACCGTTGTCGCGCATTCCTGTGATGGTGTAAGAAATCGGAAATTGGAAACATTCGCACGCCCCCTTGAAAATCCCAGTGACGGCCCTGGATTCTCACCGGTTATACGTTCGTTCCACTTCCAATTTATTATTGATAAAAACTTTTTTTTTGTAAATCATGGAGAGACCAGATGACTTCAGTTACTTTACTGTTTGTCAAAGAGAATAGGATGACCTTCCTAAGCATGAAGAACGCTATTTGTACACCCTCCAAACGTGTTGAAATGAAAGTGTTGTATATAACATTATAAAGTGTTATATTTGTAAGAAAGTGTTGAAAAAAGTGTTATATCCAACATTATAGTTCTGTTTCCTGAGCAATACAACACTTTACAAGTGTTAAATTCAGCAGCGTTACAATTTTACACTTTATATAATGTTGTCATCCCTCTGACATTTATTATGTTTAATAGACACTTTCATTTTAAGAGTGTAGTGTTGTACATATCTCAGCCGTATATCAATTGAATGTTCTTGATATTATCAATTCGAAAATTAATAATACTGGACACTATTGAAATCCTTAAGTAATACTGAATATATATCGGATCAATAGATATTTTAAAAGACCACTCTCAAAACGCAAATGTTAGATCTAACATCCAGAGGGTTGGAGGAGGGAAAGCATTTAGAGGGTGTTGTATTCACCACTTTTAAGTGTTAAATGCAACATTTTAAGCTGTTGCATCCAACACTTAAAAGTGGTGAAACAACAGTTTCTAAATGCTTTCCCTCCTCCAAACCTCTAGATGTTAAATCTAACATTTGCGTTTTAAGAGTGAAAAGGTTGAACAGTGAGAATGAAATGGGTGGCAGGGAATGATGTTATATCTGCCACTGATATAGGCCTACAGGCTAGATGTCTGCATATGTGAATTTCATCTCCATTTCGCATACAACTATAGAATTTATTGTCATATATTTCCTATTCTGATTCGGGTCACTGAGGTGGAACTCGCAAAATATCCGACTTTTGCACGCATACAAATTTTTGTAACATGCAAGCCAATATTTAGAATGTCGGAAGCTGGCCCTATTATATGTATGTAGGACATTCTGTGCTTTGAAGCATTTGAGAGTTTGTTTTAGAATGCGATTCTGAAAGCATAGAATTCTGATAATGTCGTCTTACATACAACATTTAAAGACATCATAACAACGGAAAACATCCAATTATACGGAAGTGAACATAAAGAATTATATCATTTCACAGACAGATTTCTGTACCAGTCCGCATTTTAAGCAATGCATCCAACCATTTCTTCCATATGTGATCTCAATTACCCCCGTGTGGATATGATCATCTGGACTTCATTCTACTAATCATGACGATTTCAAAATTTGCATGGTTGTTTGAACTATAGGCAAAGAAAATAGAAGTGCTTCAGTTTTCTAATTACGTGGTGGTCGCCGAGACATTATTGTTTATTATGACTTGCCTATTATATCCAGTTTGTTCGATTGAAAATACATGAAATTCCATAGAAAAGGATGTAGATCAAATTTTGGAAAAGAGGAGGCATATTATTTTGTTGGAGGTGTACATGTGTTGGAGGTATACATGTGTTTTACTTGGTACATGTATATGAAGTCGTCAATGCAATGAAAAGTTGAGAAATAAAGGTTTGAAAATGGATACCTGAAGTTTAGCAATGCGAATATCAATTTAATTGCGGTATAAGTACGTCAGTAATCCTAGTACATTTGATTATCAACCTACTTTTTTTACGAAGGCATCTTTCAGACTTTTTTTTTCCAATAATATTGAAGTATGTAACAACAGTGCATGAGAATTAAATACAAATTCGTCCATTTCTAAAGAACACATTATCGCTTTTACCCAAGTTATACCACAATGTGTTATTACATATCTGACGTTTTGTGTATCCATGTGCAGGGTTAAGTTTATAAAATATAGGTAAGCTCTCGGTATATTACCGGGGTTGTTTGTGTCACGGGTCTGTAAAAACACAAATTGTCCCAGGCTCTGATATGTATAATCCTTCCAACCGTGTATGTGTGTTCCAGTCACCCATGTGCAGAGAAATGTGAAAGTTTAGAAGGATGAAAAAATATATAAAAAGAGAAAGAAACCTCTGGCCGCGTATCCTGGGACGAACGAATGCGGAACTTGACATATTTTTCGACATGAACGGCCATTACTAGAAAAACTGTCACAGCGAGAAGGAGAAAGAAAAAATAGATAACGCATAAAGAGCTTATTCCCTTGATAAAGATTAACGAGTTAACGTGATATGAGATTGTGTCAATCTTATAGGAAAACACGTAAAAGTTGACAGAATGGCGTCAAGACAGCAATGAGCGGGCTTTGGAGCTTGCTGACACACCACACTGACATGTGCTTGACACGGGTCATTAGCATGTCCTCATTAATTGTGCAGAGATATATGTGCACCGTTGCATAATAGTGTTCAATGAATATACCTGAACTCTGCCAACTAGATAATAGAGTCGCACAAGATGCCTAAATGGATAATTCGGTGATAATTTCAGACTTTCTTCAGATATATACCAAACACGTGATTAAAAATTAACTAATTGTAATATATACGCGTGATATATCTTTGCAAGGTACATTCATATGAATTAGACGGTATGTATTACAACGCGTGTGTTCGACTCTACCACATGCAAGGGAATTCAACAGAGCACAACGTCAGGGTTTCATCAACCCGAGTGTATAATTTGTATAAGCCCAACCCACAACTCGCATCATGATACAATTATTGAACCCATTCACACCCCCCCAGCGAGTATTTCCCCACCCCATGGGGACTGGGCCCCTCTCTGTCTCCTAAAGTAAGCCTCGTCCCATACCATTTTCATATATACCGGATGCTTACATCATGCTGCAATTAAATGACCCACTCCGACCTCGGGTTATGCCTCCCCCTCCCCCGCCCCACCCACAAACCTAGATTTTCCTGGAGCTTCCTAATTTAATATGTAGATTTTCTGAAGAAAGTAGCATAACTATAATACGAAGCTGCGCATCTGAAAACCCCTCGGCTCTGGGCGCCAGCCATTCATAATGTATTCAATTTGAAGCAAGACTTCAGGAACACCAAGCAGTCAAGTGACAAATATACAGATTATGAAAAATTTTGCCATTAGAAATGGCCTCGAACATTTCCGTCCAATCAGAGAAACCGGTATTCATTACATAATTCTGTTGATGCATCGATGATGTATACCAAATTTTACATGGAGCATTTGAAAATTATCAGAGATAGAGATCATTAATGATTTCGCATAAATTAAAGATGGCCGCCCATCTTTCCCACCACTCAGAGAAACTGATGTGGTTATTCATTGCAAGTCTCTTGATACATGGATGCTGTATACCAAGTTTCATATAGAACACTGAAATGGTATCAAAGATATACATCATTAAAGATTTTGCATAAATTAAAGATGGCCACCAAGGTTTCCGCCCAATCAGAAATGCCAGAACTGTCTATTGATACATCGATGATGCATACCAAATTTTACATCGAGCACTCGAACGGTATCAGAGATAGAGATCATTCATGATTTTGCATAAATTAAAGATGGCCGCCCATCCTTCCGGTCACTCAGAGGAACTGATGTGGTTATACATTGCAGGTCTCTTGATACATCGATGCTGTATACCAAGTTTCGTATAGAACACTTGAATGGTATCAGAGATATATATCATTAAAGATTTTGCATAAATTAAAGATGGCCGCTAAGGTTTTCACCGAATCAGGGAAACTGGTTTGGTCATTCCTTTGAAGTTTCTTGATGCATCGATGATCTATACCAAGTTTCACACTGAACAGAGAAATGGTACCTAAGATACACAAGATTAATGATTTCGCATAAATTAAATATGGCCGCCAAAGTTTCCAACCAATCAGGTCCAGATTCAATAGGGTTCTGGGTCATGAGCATATGGATGTGCAGTGCAAGTTTGGTGTTCCTAGGGTAAGTCGTTCTGAAGATATCTTGGTAACAAGCAAGCTGTGATGGTTTCGCATAAATTAAATATGGCCGCCAAAGTTTCCAACCAATCAGGTCCAGATTCAATAGGGTTCTGGGTCATGAGCATATGGATGTGCAGTGCAAGTTTGGGGTGCCTAGGGTAAGTCGTTCTAAAGATATCTTGGTAACAAGAAAGCTGTGATGGTTTCGCATAAATTAAAGATGGCCGCCAAAGTTTCCAACCAATCAGGTCCAGATTCAATAGGGTTCTGGGTCACGAGCATACGGATGTGCACTGCAAGTTTGGTGTGCCTAGGGTAAGTCGTTCTGAAGATATCTTGGTAACGAGAAAGGTGTGACGGACAGACGGACGGACGGACAGACGTACATGACGACGACAATACCCTTCGGCCAAATTTTGGCCGAGGGGTAAAAATGGGAAAATATGATACAATATATTTAAAATTCCGAAATTCTGACCATCCAAATAACGAAAATGCATTTTATAATTGGTGCAGAATTTGCGCAAGATTTGGTGAGTCTATAGCCACAATGGATCGGATTTACTTTGGCCAAATTCTAGGATAGATAAATATGGCCACAATATTTAGTGTGAAACATTTGCACAGATTGCAATTTTAGATCTCCTAAATATATCGAGTTTTTTTTCCTATATACTCTAAAGCAGAACATTTAAATTCCCGATTTCCTGTCAAGCAGTGAGAGAACTTGAACTTCCAAAGAGAAGAATTTGCGTAGTCTGGCCTAAACTAGATAACGCTGGGTTTTCGCAACTCGATATCGTTAATTAATCGTCTTATGTAATTACTCGCTCGGTCTTGTGTACACGAACCGTCGCGTTAACTCACCCCGGGGTAAATCTATAGTAATTAAACGCCTGTCTGCTGATTTCAGGTAAATTTTATTTTCACGTGATCTTCCAGTTTCACGACTGTTGAGCTCACGGTATCCTCGCCTGGGATCATGCTATCAACACCGATTCACGTGTGCGTGTTTGTTGTGTTGTACTTTTCGTCCTTTTTCAATATTGTCAAACAAAGAAAACGAATAACTACCCGTACACACAATCCTTAGAAAATTGTCTTGAAACTAGAACGTATATGAAGCGATTAATATCCACTTTCAAGAAAATCAACCAGTTTTCTGGCTTAGCGTAACTAGCGTGTCACGAGTGCAACCGGTCCGCGGGTGGTGTGAGGGGAGCTATGAACATTAAGCCGGACTGAGATAAACTGAAAAACAACTTGGAACTTCATCTGGATAAAGAATACTGTCCACTGATATTCATTTGATATCTTACTGACATCACTGACAACTACTGACCTCTCCTGACAACTACTGGCCTAGATGTTTTACTTATGAAAATTAGAGGGGAAACCATTAAATACTCATCAATGAAAAAGAAAAAAGAACAAAAAAGGGAAGTGGAACTAGAGGAGGAAATCAAATCTATAGAGAAAGAAATTCAAGATAATTATATGAATATAGACGACAGTAAACTAGATACATTATATACAATCAACATGGAACTAGAACATCTTAGAAGCAAAAAAATCGAAGGAATAATGGCACGAACTAAGGCACAATGGTTAGATGAAGGGGAAAACCAACCAAATACTTTCTGGGACTTGAGAAAAGAAATTATACAAATAAAGTTATCACAAAACTAAATCTTGATGATGGAAAAGAATTATATAATACTAAAGATATTTTATCCGCACAAGTAGACTTTTATCAGAACTTATATGCTAAACAAATTCAGACAGAGAAAGACACCGCCGAGTTTTTAAAGGATGTCAATTTAAAGTTAACAGACGATAACTCAATTAAATTAGAAGGCCTCATCACATACGCGGAACTTAGTAACGCTTTGAAAAATCAAAAACACGACAAAAGTCCGGGACTGGATGGATTTCCATCAGAATTTTACAAAATGTTTTGGAAAGATTTAGGACATTTTATTTTGAGATCGATTAACATGGGATATAGTAAGGGGGAGTTATCAATCACACAAAAACAAGGAATAATTACTTGCCTACCCAAGCCAAACAAAGCAAGAAACAATCTGAAAAACTGGCGTCCAATCACCCTTCTAAATGTCATTTACAAGCTAACCAGTGCCTGTATCGCGAATAGATTAAAATCAGTGCTCGATAAACTAATACATGAGGACCAGAAGGGGTTTATCGCGGGTAGGTACATAGGTGAAAACATTAGGATTATACATGACGTATTATTTGAAACAAAAGACAAGGAAATACCTGGTCTTTTGTTATCTGTCGATTTTGAAAAAGCATTCGATTCTCTATCGTGGGATTTTATTTATGAAGTGTTAAAGTCATATAATTTTGGACCAAGCCTACAAAAATGGATAAAACTCTTCTTCACAAATATAAAGACTTGTGTGATACAAAATGGTAATATTTCTTCTTTGTTTGATATACGCCGTGGCTGCAGGCAAGGTGATCCCCTGTCACCGTATATATTTTTACTATGTGCAGAAGTATTAGGAAATATGATTAGAAATAACAAAAAGGTCAAAGGATTAGTATTGGGGGGAATAGAGTTCAAAATCAGCCAATATGCTGACGATACTCAGCTAATCCTTGACGGTTCGGAAACATCTTTGAAGGAAGCAATCAGCTGTCTCACTATTTTTTACAAGTACTCGGGGTTGAAAATCAATGTAGGAAAAACAAAAGCTATATGGATAGGGGCTTTAGCAGGTTCAAATTTGGCACTATGTGAGGAGATGAAGCTTGACTGGGTAAACGATTTTACAGCTCTGGGTATTAACTTTTCCACGGTAAACTTTCATTATATTTGGAAAATCAATTACCTTGCTAAATTGGAAGAATTAAAAAAAGACTTACAAAAATGGAAATTAAGAAATTTAACTCTGTTAGGGAAAATCACGATTATCAAATCGCTAGCCTTATCCAAACTAATACACCTTTTTCTTGCCTTGCCAAACCCACCTGGACATGTTTTGAAAGAAATCAACTCAATATTATATAAGTTTTTATGGAAAGATGGGCCGGATAGAATTAAAAGGATATTGATAACAATGGATTACAAATATGGAGGCCTGAGAATGATAAATCTCTTACCATTTATTCAAGCACTGAAAATAACTTGGATAAGACGCTTAATATTTAGTAATCCGAAGTGGCAACACCTTATAGATCAAAACAGTATAGATAAAATATACCATTGTGGGGCCCTTTATTCGGAACGTATTGCTCAAAACGTTACCAACCCTTTTTGGAAAGACGTTTTTAATGCATGGGGGGCTATTCAGAGAAAAATAAGCAAACGAAGTGTGATTGATATTTTTAATGAACCCATATGGTACAACTGTAATTTTAAAACCCCCAATTTCTTCATACAAAATTGGTTTAATAAACATATTAAATATATTAAAGATCTACTGGATGCAAATGGCAACATTATGGAGTTTACTGAATTTAAAAATTTGTACAAAGAAAGAGGCACTTTTCTAGATTATAATAGGATTGTAAATAATATACCAAAGGACTGGATAAAACAAATCAAATTAGAATCTCATAAGATTGATGGAAATGCCCCAACATTTACTATATACTTTAAAACTTTGGCAAGGCAAAAAAAAGGTTGTAGGATCTTTTACGATATTTTGAATAATGGACCACAATACAAATCTGTATCGATAGGCAAATGGGAAGAATATTTAGGAATGGAAGATAAAATTAACTGGGAAAACGTGTATTGCTCTATATTTCATTGTACAAAATATACCATTTTGAGAGACTTTCAATACAAATTTTTGCATAGGATTGTGGCCACAAAATCATTTTTAAATAAAATTGGAATAGCAAGCGATGATAACTGTGAATACTGTGGAAATGTCAAGGAAAGCCTAGAACATCTATTTATACAGTGTCCCAAAGCATTAAAAATATGGAGTGAACTTGAGAAATGGTTACAAACAATAGGTAAATTGAGGGGACATATATCAAAAAATAAAATTTTATTGGGTTGGGGGAAAGATCAATGTCTACTGAATATGTTAATGCTTCTAACAAAACAGTATATATTTAAACAAAGAAATGAAAAAAATGTTCATATTAAAGCGCTTATCAATATTTTTTTTAACAATTACATAGCAGAAAAATACACAGCCTCAACCACAGAAACCATTAACAGCTTTAACAAGCGGTGGGGCATATTTGTAGACTACTTTGAGTCCATGCGATAACTTTATATATACATTCAAGTTAGTATGAAAGGAAGGTGTGAAAGGAAGAATGTATGTGTATGTATTGCTAATATTATTGATTAATTAATGCACACTATGTTGTGATGTCATTTTTGAAACTGTTGTAAAAATGTGCTATATATATTATATTAATAAAAAAAAAAACAAAAAAAACAAAAAAAACAACAAACTACTGACCTCTCCTTATTTAAAAGAAACTATAGCTTGTGTTCTTACATATCGGTATGTGTGTATATTTTCATATTATGCCCACATTGAAGTTGGTAGTCGTGAAAATAAGCTCTATTGATTATGGACACGAAAATTGCTCATGAACGACGTCTACATGAGTGCTGACGTTTGTCTGCTGACGCTAGAGGGCGTCTCTAGGGGTTAGGGTCGTTGGATGCGAACGATCCCCTCATCGCACGCATATGCATCGCAAGAAGTGAAGTCATCACAGGGAGTGACGTCATATACCCATGCGCACTCGCCTGGTGGTACGCCTCACACACCGTGCTGTAACCTATTTCCTACAGGGTTTACCACCAGGCGAGTGCGCTTGCGTGCCATCACGTCACTTCCTACCATGACCCTATGCTACACTGACACTTTACTCACCCATGACAGTACTCACCGTATTCAGGCAAACCCGAGCGGACCCTAATACTCATCCAAACAACAGTTACACATAGGTCTACCTCCTTACTCACACATAGCTACAGGGATCCTACGCACATACAGCTTTTGAAGCCTTACTCACACGTAGTAGTATATACCTTATTGACACGTATCTGTACATACCGGTACCTTACTCACGCAGCTCTACAGACATTATACAGGTGCCTAGCTGTACAGAAACTACACAAAGACAGCGGTACATACTTTACCTACACAACATAGTATGCAAACACAGATTCAGCATACTTAGCTGTATAGACCTTCATAATACTCACTCATAGCTTCACAGACATCACGCATACATAGCTGTACAGATCTTAAGACGCATAGCTGCAATGCTTTACCCATACCTATTTGTACGAACTCACACACTTATAGCTGTACGGACCTTACTTAGACATAGCTGTAAGAACTTCATTCACACATAGCCGTACATTATTCAAACATAGTTGTACAGATATTACCCACACATAATCATAGACCCCACTCTCGCATAGCCGTGTTGACCTGTTATAGAGCGCCAAAACAGTGTTAAAGGGCATCAATGTGGTGTTATAGAGTAACGAAGTTGTACAGAGTCAGTTTTGTTATTACAGAGCGTCGATATCATTCAGACAGTCAGTGTACTATACATAGAGTGAGTGTCAATATATTGTTACAGAGCCTAAATGTGGTCTCAGAAGCGAGTTTTATATGGATTCAAAGCAGTGCACGGAACGTCATTGTAGTGTTACTAAGCATCACTCCAGAGTTATAGAGCGTCAGGGTGATATTGTAGGGCAGCAATCCATAGAGCGCCATTATAATGCAGCGGCAATGTGGTGTACAGCGGCAATGTGGTCGTAGACGAGAGATCCTGAAGGATCTTGGCGCCCACCATTGTCCGATAATTGTAAGCTAATGACTAGAGGATATTTTTGTCAATTGTTACTAAGAACAAACGATTTGTAATTTTGTTTACAGAATTTCGAATCTGATCGGAAAAGGGACACTGAAAAACACCAAGATATAATCTAAGTTTCAGGAGTTTCAAGATTTCTAAAAACTGTACTTATGTCGGTTGTTATAATACAAGAGAAATGAGCAAAGTTAGTCTGAAAGTGAAATTGCATGTACAGAGGATCCTTCGCCTTAGTTTTGTAGTATTTTTTTTTTTGCACGTGTCATCATTGGGTACTGGAAGCGAGGACCAATCGCTTTGACACTTTGGCATGAGCTATGAAACATACTTAAGATTTCATAATTAGGAACGAATGCTAATTCTGTTCTGTTTACTGGGCTAGTTTAAGATATCTCTTTTAAGGTACCATGCTCGAAAATAGTAAGATGGTACAAGGGATCCGGTCCGCGCAGTAATGTTGAAACTTCAAAAGTGCCTGAATCCTGATTATCTCCCTTGGATCGAAACATGCAGTAGTCTACAGTTGTCGAGTTGTGACGTTGAGTCACAAGAGTGACGTCCCTTCATGTAGCCGACCTGCCGGCAGACGAAAGGGTGGAGCAGTTCACTTGCTACTGCATGGACTAAAGAAAACTAATTTAAAATTTGAAGAAATACATTTTAATTCCGAATTATTTGAACTCCTTGATATGGAAGGTATGGATATTCTCTATGGTCAATATATAGAATATTCCCCGCCTTTTGATCCGCCGACTCTTGTGATGCAACGTCACAACTCGAGAATACCGTATTAATTTGAAGAGTAACTTGGATTTTCGAATCGGACCAAAAAAGGTATCTTGCACTACTAGGCCCCATGTGGGACCTGTGTACCAAATTTCAGAAAGATCCATGAAATATTTCCTGAGAATTCACGATAATGTTTCAAGGGGAAATTCAAGATGGCCGCCTTGTGGCCATATTGGATTTTCGATTCGGACCGAAAAAGGTATCTTGCACAACTAGACCATAAGGGGAACCTGTGTACCAAATTTGAGAAAGATCCATGCAGTACTTCCTGAGAAATCACGATAACAAAGTTGCATGGGAAAATCCAAGTTGGCCGCCTGTTGGCCATATTGGATTTTCGAATCGGACCGAAAAAGGTATCTTGCACAACTAGACCATAAGGGGAACATGTGTACCAAATTTGAGAAAGATCCATGCAGTAGTTCCTGAGAAATCGCAATAAAGCTTCATGGGGAAATCCAAGATGGCTGCCTGGTGGCCATATTGGAATTTCGAATCGGACCTAAAAAGGTATCTTGCACTACTAGGCCCCATGTGGGACCTGTGTACCAAATTTCAGAAAGATCCATGAAATATTTCCTGAGAATTCATGATAATGTTTCAAGATGAAATTCAAGATGGCCGCCTTGTGGCCATATTGGATTTTCGATTCGGACCGAAAAAGGTATCTTGCACAACTAGACCATAAGGGGAACCTGTGTACCAAATTTGAGAAAGATCCATGCAGTACTTCCTGAGAAATCACGATAACAAAGTTGCATGGGAAAATCCAAGCTTTATTTAATTCGGAGCCGCCATATTGATTTTCGAATCGGACCGAAAAAGGTATCTTGCACAACTAGACCCCAAGGGGAACATGTGTACCAAATTTGAGAAAGATCCATGCAGTAGTTCCTGAGAAATCGCGATAACAAGGTTTCATGGAAAATCCAATATGGCCGTGCCTGGTGGCCATATTGGAATTTCGAATCGGACCAAAAAAGGTATCTTGCACTACTAGGCCCCATGTGGGACCTGTGTACCAAATTTCAGAAAGATCCATGAAATATTTCCTGAGAATTCATGATAATGTTTCAAGAGGAAATTCAAGATGGCCGCCTTGTGGCCATATTGGATTTTCGATTCGGACCGAAAAAGGTATCTTGCACAACTAGACCATAAGGGGAACCTGTGTACCAAATTTGAGAAAGACCCATGCAGTACTTCCTGAGAAATCACGATAACAAAGTTGCATGGGAAAATCCAAGTTGGCCATATTGGATTTTCGAATCGGACCGAAAAAGGTATCTTGCACAACTAGGCGATAAGGGGAACATGTGTACCAAATTTGAGAAAGATCCATGCAGTAGTTCCTGAGAAATCGCAATAAAGTTTCATGGGGAAATCCAAGATGGCTGCCTGGTGGCCATATTGGATTTTCGAATCGGACCAAAAAAGGTATCTTGCACAACTAGACCCTAAGGGGAACCTGTGTACCAAATTTGAGAAAGATCCATGCAGTAGTTCCTGAGAAATCGCGATAACAAGGTTTCATGGGGAAATCCAAGATCGCTGCCTTGTGGCCATATTGGATTTTCGAATCGGACCAGAAAAGGTATCTTGCACAACTAGACCCCAAGGGGAACCTGTGTACCAAGTTTGAGAAAGATCCATGCAGTTGCATGGGAAAATCCAAGCTGGCCGCCTGTTGGCCATATTGGATTTTCGATTCGGATCGAAAAAGGTATCTTGCACAACTAGACCCTAAGGGGAACCTGTGTACCAAGTTTGAGAAAGATCCATGCAGTACTTCCTGAGAAATGACGATATCAAAGTATCATGGGGAAATCCAAGATGGCTGCCTGGTGGCCACATTGGATTTTCGAATTGGACCAGAAAAGGTATCTTGCACAACTAGCCCCCAAGGGGAACCTGTGTACCAAATTTGAGAAAGATCCATTCAGTAGTTACTGAGAAATCGCGATAACACGGTTTCATGGGGAAATCTAAGATGGCTGCCTGGTGGCCATATTGGATTTTCGATTCGGACCAGAAAAGGTATCTTGCACAACTAGACCCCAAGGGGAACCTGTGTACCAAATTTGAGAAAGATCCATGCAGTAGTTCCTGAGAAATCGCGATAACAAGGTTTCATGGGAAAATCCAAGATGGCTGCCTGGTGGCCATACTGGACTTTCGAATCGGACCAAAAAAGGTATCTTGCACTACTAGGCCCCATGTGGGACCTGTGTACCAAATTTCAGAAAGATCCATGAAATATTTCCTGAGAATTCATGATAATGTTTCAAGATGGCCGCCTTGTGGCCATATTGGATTTTCGATTCGGACCGAAAAAGGTATCTTGCACAACTAGACCATAAGGGGAACCTGTGTACCAAATTTGAGAAAGATCCATGCAGTACTTCCTGAGAAATCACGATAACAAAGTTGCATGGGAAAATCCAAGTTGGCCGCCTGTTGGCCATATTGGATTTTCGAATCGGACCGAAAAAGGTATCTTGCACAACTAGCCCCCAAGGGAAACCTGTGTACCAAATTTGAGAAAGATCCATTCAGTAGTTACTGAGAAATCGCGATAACACGGTTTCATGGGGAAATCCAAGATGGCTGCCTGGTGGCCATATTGGATTTTCGAATCGGACCAGAAAAGGTATCTTGCACAACTAGACCCCAAGGGGAACCTGTTACCAAATTTGAGAAAGATCCATGCAGTAGTTCCTGAGAAATCGCGATAACAAGGTTTCATGGGAAAATCCAAGATAGCTGCCTGGTGGCCATATTGGATTTTCGAATCGGACCAAAAAAGGTATCTTGCACAACTAGCCCCAAGGGGAACCTGTTTACCAAATTTGAGAAAGATCCATAAAGTAGTTCCTGAGAAATCGCGATAACAAGAATTGTTTACGGACTGACGGACGCCTCGACGGACGACGGACGACGGACCACGGACGAAAAGCGATTTGAACAGCCCACCATCTGGTGATGGTAGGCTAAAAACACCAATGTGGTTCATACAGAGTATCAGTGTAGTGTATTGGAGTGAGGTTATCATACAGAGCGTCAAGCACAGACAAGTGTAGACCGCTTTGATAGGCATATAGAAGTCGGCGTATATAACACAAGGCTACTTTATGGATAACAATTTCTTTATTGCTCGGGTGATGGCATTTCGCTGGAGATACCTCCAACTTTCTCAAAGCTAATGTACAAATCTGCAGACAGGAGAATATTTATACATATCAAGACCAAACAAAATAGGTCACAAAACATTGGCGGTAATGAGTGAGACATGAGCAGACAAGTCTCACTCATTACTCCCAAATTTATGTGGCCTATTCTGTTTGTTCTTGATATGCGCATCCCTAAAATATCATCTTTCTCTATTACTCCTCGACTGCGGATACGCATGACGTCAATTCCGGTTAAAATCACGCCACGCATAGTTTACACGCCGATAGCTTCGAGATGATACCAAACACGACCCCTTCGGACCCAGGATGGTCAGTAAATCACCCAAAAACTCCAGCGCATCCCCAAAATCTTTCTCTACTGCTTCTCGACTACGCATGCACACCATGATGTCACTTCCGGTCAAAACCACGTCAAGCGTAGTCTACATGCCGAGGCCGTCAAGACGACAGCCTCCAGAAATGGCCCCCGCAACATCGGAATACGACCATGCCTACCTCTAAAATGTCGCCTTTATACTCCTCGTCTGTGCATGCAGTGTGCGAAATCCTAACAGCGATATTTCCCGCATTGACCTTCGCCATCACATAGCCTTCACCTGTTTACGAATCCTAATACATCTGTCGCGAAATGACTCCCTCGCAGCAATACAGGCTCGTGGTTAATCTGGAAAAGCATGTTAAACCGCCATTTTATTTAGCGACAGTCGCTCGAGTAAGTCGAATTTTGGGGTGAAAATTCCACACACAAAAATGGATTCGTTAGGAGAAAACTAAACGTTTATTTAAATACAGTGACTCTCAGGCGTTCCACTTCACTAGCTGACGAACACTAGCTGTTCCTCGCTAGCCAGAGTGACTTTTGGGAAGAGTTAATCTGAATCGAACCAATCTATATCTCTGCCTCCTCTCTATTGTTATATCCCAAGCAATCCGTTGTGGGGTTTGAGTGGTCAGAATTTGAATACTGAACGTTCGGTGTCTGCTGATACGACATCGAGGGTCTGAGCTGACCAAAACAAAGCCGCGCTCTTCAGATTTAGAGATTTGAATGCAAAACATCCCCAGGGAAGGAATATACTAAACTGCATAAAATTTTGAGACAACGGTCTATTAAACACATCAGAATCACAGAAAAGATACAGGTAAATCCTACGATTTACATGGACTCGTTCCGATGTACTTCTCCAGCGGACGAACACCCAAAGAGTTCCACTTCACCAGCTGATGGAAGCACCCATGATGCTCCATTCACCATCTGATGAACACACCCATGATGTTCCACTTTACCAGTTGATGAATGCACCCATGATGTTCCACTTCACCAGCTGATGAACACACCCATGATGTTCCACTTTACCAGTTGACGAACAAACCCATGATGTACCACTTAACCAGTTGATGAATGCACCCATGATGTTCCACTTCACCAGCTGATGAACACACCCATGATGTTCCACTTTACCAGTTGATGAATGCACCCATGATGTTCCACTTCACCTGCTGATGTACACACCGTGATGTTCCATTTCACCAGCTGATGAACACACTCATGATGTTCCACTTTATCAGTTGATGAATGCACCCATGATGTTCCACTTCACCAGCTGATGTACACTCCGTGATGTTCCATTTCACCAGCTGATGAACACACCCATGATGTTCCACTTTACCAGCTGATGAATGCACCCATGCTGTTCCATTTCATCAGCTGATGAACACATCCATGATGTTCCACTTTACCGGGCGACGAATACATACATGTACGGTACATGTAGACATGAGGTTCCACCTCACAAGTCTCACACCCGTGATATTTCGCTTCGAAAGGTGACAAACACACCCACGGAGTTCCACTTCACCAGCTGAATAATGCACCCCACGATGTTCCGCTGAAACAGATGACGATTACCCAAGAAGTTCGACTTGGCTAGCTGATAAAAACCTCAGAACATCCACTTTGTTTAACTGATGAACACTTCACTTCGCTAGCTGACGAACACAGAACATCCACTTCGCTAGCCGACGAACACTCAAGAACATCATTTTCGCTAGATCATGAACACCCCAGAAGGTCCATTTTCCCAGCTGACGAATACTGAAGAAGTTCCACATCACCAACTGACAAACACTCCTAGAAATTCCGCTTCACTAGCTGACAAACACCCCAGAAGTTCCGCTTCAGCTGTTGACGAGCATCCCGGTAAATTCTTCCTCACTGGCTGATGGAATCTCCCAGAGACTACCTGACGAACCACTCAGAAGTTCCGCTTCAACAGTCGAGGAGCACCCTATAATTTCCACTTCACTGGATGAGAAAAACCCAGACTAGCAGACCAACACCGCCAAAAGTTCAACTTCAATAATTCATGAACACCCCAACAAGTTTCACTTCACTGGATGATGAACCAAAAGCACTGCAACTCCTGATGAACCATACCGTGAAATCCTGGACAGTTTAAGGGTTTGTGACCCACCTGGGCGGATTTTCACTCAACCAATGACACAACCTCCAAACAGGGTTATATTCTCTTCTGCCATGTCGATCGACCCGGCCTTCAGTCACCTTACCGAGAAAGAAAAAACGCCTTGGCATTCTCCTCTCAGTGGGTCTTCACCAAGCCATGTAGCATTCGATGGAGACTAAAAGTGCGAGATTATCAGAACGGCTTTGCATCACAATAACTTAAATTAAGCAGAACTGATCACGCACATTCACACCTGAAAAATTAAATATTTAGTATTTTGGTAAGAACTTTTTGACTGGTAAAATCTATGCTTTGTGAAATGATGTTTTGGTACAGGACTGCATATATTATGTCCGCTGGTGATTTTTGGCTTTGGCGACCATTTTGCCTGTTTTTCCTATTGGATTATCTCCCTTTCTTAGGTTAAGAGATAGGGATTTCCTTTAAAAGCCTCCTAGCCGAGAATTTTGCACAGCAACATCCATCCAATTTGATGAATTTTGATAGACATTGTGATTATCGGCAAACAGTTAGAATATAAGAAAAAGTTAAATAGTATTTATATGAATTTTTCATAAATATGCTTCAAAACAAGGGCTATTCCCTATGCTTTCTAGGTTATCAAATGGAGCATGGGTTAGTCCACTTAACGTTGCCGACAGCTAAAAAATGCACACCAACCTATATTTTTTCTTTGTTTTTCCTCATATTACACAATTATGAATGCAACAAAACACATTATTCAAAAAGATAATTCTTTTGATTTACCACCAGCGGACATCCTTAAGTGAATGATGGCAGGGGTGTATAAATTGGTATAATGGGAGATAACACTGTTTGGAGGCTGCCACTAACACTTTGTCTTATTGTGAGAACTATGAACATGAACAATATTCATGTAAAGATTATTGAAACTTATTTCTTTGGGATTTTAAATATGCGACTATAATGGTTGTGAGATTGATAGGTATGAAATTATTCCAAATTAAATGCTGAAGTGTGAAGGTTTGCTTTGGGGGCGTCTCCACTTATTCTCGGGGGAAATTTTTCCACTCAGATTGTGTAGTCTAAAATTTCACTAGCCTGAATATCAAATCCATCCATGCAGATATTCCGTCCCAGGATTTGATACTCAGAGTAAAATATTAATTTCACCTGAGCAAACATGTATTCACAAAAATAATTTCACCTGGAAAAAGAATTGACACATTACTAAAGAAATGTTCATTAAAAAAAAAGTCGTCAATTTTTCGTCGCAGGTGGGATTCCATGATTCCATCTATCCACTGTCTGACCAAATGCTCAGAATCAAAATTGTTACTAAACACTAGATCTACGGATGACAGGATTATATCTGGGTTGGGGGGGAGTGGTCGTTTAATCATGTAACATGGATGACAATCTGATAAGTCCATGCGTCAAATCTGGCAGTCAGCACTCAGTCATCGTCCACAATGAATCTCCGCCTCAACAATCAAAACACCTTTAATTTTCGGATAGATACTTCATGTTGGAAGCTTTTGTCTGAGTCTTTGTGCAGCTGAAAAGGCTCAAGTCTAGACACATTGTTGTCCCCAGCCTTGGCTATTGTATGCATTGTCTGGTGATTCTTACATGGAGTATGAACCAATTTTCGACAGTTAGTACCAATTCCAAACGAGCATAACATCAATATTCGATCATTTCAGGAGACTAATAGAGATAACCAGGTCTCTTCCAGACAAGTATATCACTGGCATTAGTATACTAAAGTCTGTCAAATATCGGCCACTTGTATACACTGTCCTCACGTTCACAACTGATATTTTTCCGCCAGACTCCTGAGGTCACGTGATAAGGAAGCGCAGTGCAGGTAACCTTATTTGACAGCTATGTCAAACAATGTCAGCAAACCACGAAATCGACAATCAGCACGATCTCAGTCGTATAGACAAACGCTGAAACAGTTCCAGATATATATCTTAGCTGCCTGTTATCGATTTTTATATCCTTTAATTTGTAGCATTTGACGTTTGACCTCGCATCACTCCACTGTAATGGTGACACTACATAGGCGGTATATTTATCTGACGAAGAAATAATGAAACGAGCAATAGATTAATATTCCTCTGGAACTTGATATCGAAAATGGTGAACTTTAGTTGTATATCACCGTGCAATGAAACCGCTGAAAACATAATACAAGAACAATAATTCCATAATCCACCTAGTATCTTGGAACGATGTATGGTACCGCGGAATTAACCAAAGTATGTTGTCTGCAAAGAAAAGCCTAATCCAATCACAAATTAAACAACACATTACCAGAAAACTTGCCCATTGACTAGTCTATATGAACAGTTCTATACTATGAGAATTTACTCCAAGTATTAACCTGATGAAGTGGAACTCGTGGGTTTGTTCCAAGAAGTATTAATGTGACTCAACGGAATGTCAATCAACTAATAACGAAGGTACCTCAAAACAACCTTACTTGAGAAAACTGAAACCATAAAGAAAAAATCGCAAGAAAAAAAGCTCCTTCATACTGATAAAAACAAATTAACGAACATTTATCAACAAGATTATTCTATTTACCAAGTTGTTTCGGAAACACTGACAAAATGCGGATATCCTTATTTTGGACAAAGTTTATAATAACAATGATAATGGGTTTCACCAAGGTGGTTCCAAGTAGATGTGTAAACATTTCTTATTATGTTTGTAATGATTTTCATCCCATTAAAGTGGTGTCCTCCCATCCTATGAAGAGAGGGATGTAGTTTCTGCTATTCATGCGGCTTGTTCATGGCACAGTGGTCTAGGATTCCAAGACAGTCAAACATCCCCAGCTCCAATTTTATTTGAGACATAAGACTACCTAGATTTTATTATTGAAAGAATGCAATAAAGCTATATCCCTAAATTATGCAGTAACTGACCTGGTTCCTTGATGCGGAGTGTCAATACTATTCTAGACTACAATATGTGTTCTGGGATATTTGTTGGAACGATTGCTGGGTGACAATATTATCATAGAGAAAACAAGTTTATGTGTCTTGTCCGTCAAGATATCATTTCCACATTCAGTTCAAGCTCGTTTCATTTTCACGCTACCGGTAGTTCATTCCTTGAGAACCACTGGTTGAGGAAATGGATGTAAGTCTTTAAAGAAATTCAGAAGCAGAATGGACCGAAAAGCAGTCATAGACAATGATCAGCGAGAGATCTGTACATGTAGATTTTCAAAAATCTTTAACAATTGTTCTTAAGTTATTTTTTATATTTCTTCATCTTCTTGTTCACAATAGATATCTTTTAGCAGCCAGTTTTATGAACGATCACATGTCCGTCCACAGTTCTGATGTAATCCGACAAGGAGATCAGCACGATGCCGCTAAATTATCCGAGTTGTTAGACTTTCGAAGCGATCACCACCACTTCACAACAGCTATTACTCGCTCTCCTTGCGTGAACATGCCCACAACCCCATACTAAACCTCCACATCTGTTTGCATGTATGTTATTTTTTCAACATCTTCCTCTCGTATAGGTGAAACATTTCTTGTTTACTGTCAAAGGATGCTAACTTGTTTGCGAGCTCATTCTGAAACCATCTTCTCCCGTGGAAGACTCGTTTGTGGTCTCCTGGGACACCGCGAGACAGTCACGTGAGCAGGATACCTCAAGCGTCCAATCCACACGTTCACCAATCGAGTTCTGCGGTAAAACCGATCACGAGGGACCCACCTCCGTTTGAAGCCGGCACTGTATAGCTGACCCCAACTTGGGATTAAAACAAAATAGTTACATAGCGTCGGTGGAGTGTTTACTCGAACTCGGTTAATCCAGTTTCAGGAAACGCTTGATTAAATATTTTGAAACATCCTTTCTAATAATATTTTTTCGTGTTGTTTGAGGAACTTAAATCGAAGATTAAAATGAATTTATGAAACCTGTAGTACAATGTAGTTTGTCGTGTATATTTGTCAACATTCTAGAGAAGGATATGATTTGGTTGTTCTCGTGCAAACTAAACGTACAAACAACGACAGGTGAATGAACCGAATATACCTTTCTTACCTTGTTTCGCTATGGTTGCAGTTTTCACACATTTCGAACTTTACGATGACTGCTGTGCAATACCGTATGATGGAAAAAGGTCCTTTATGAATCATTTCCGTTTCCTCGTTCCGTTAAAGCCTACACCGTCGAACTTTCCGATACGATAGATTTTTTATACATGACGAATGATTTTATTTGCTTTCAACTATTTTCAACACTGATAAAGCACAGGCTCCACAATTCGAATAAAATAGCCTCATATAAATATATTGATTGATAAAATAGTTAAAGCTTTTTTACGTAGCTACTTGAGACATTTAAGACTCAACTTGGAACATTTTGAAATCTAATTTGAAAATTCAGCACTTTTACATTGCATAGTTTACCTGTCATTGGTTTAAATAAACTACCATAACTCCTGGCTAGCTTTGTTCGTTTATTCCATCAGAAAATTTATCACTAGTTCAGATTGGCCTTCCAATAAGGTCCATGTACTTTATAGTGAAGTCGTCAAATGGGAACACTCTGCTATTTATAATAATGTCTCCGATTTCTTAATTTTGCTCCACTGCATGTCGAATTACAACACATATAAGGGAAGTGGGAAGAGGTGCCGACATACTGACAGAGCCACATGACTTCACAGTATAGTCTTCCGGTTAACCTATTCTAAAGCACATACCAAGAATCTAACGATTCGTGATATGTGTTGTATCTCAGGTACGCTTTCATTGTACCTGTTCATGTGGCAACTTGAATGATATGACCACACGGCCTCTAGCACCGGCATATAATAACTTCCATGCTATTTGGCATACAGTCTTGAAATTTCAACACAGCACTGTACAACTAACATGATGCCTTATTTTTCTTAATTTTACCCCCATGCAGGTTTAAAAAATAGTTAGCTGTTCATATTTATTCTAATTATTGAACTTCATACAATAATTTTCATGAAGATTTTTTTTTTGAAAAATACATTGTGATAATCTTGACTTCAAATCTTGATGATGAGAAATTTAGAAGTTATCAGCGAGGAAATTTGAAGACTAGATTTTCACAAACCGTTGCATTCAAATTGCCCTAATGATTAGCTTTCAACAAAATATATATAATTCGTTTTCGAGCTTATTTGTTGTAATTTATTTGAGCAAACACCGATACTATGTCCAGAAGTTTTATCGCTATGGGAAGTTTGATACCTACCTTAAAGTGATGTTAGATTCCTTCGAAATTATATAGTATACCAGTTACCCTGATAAAGTTGGTTGGGTCTATATTTAAGGGGTGGGATGTAGTGCGGGAAGTACATTTTTGACATCCTCCTGACCATAAACATTATTTGTAATTATGTAATTTGTGTACCTTAACATCCAATCCAGTAACAGCGTACAAATAAAAGCAAAACTATCACATTGTGTCTGTGTGCATATGTCAAACTCGACAAGAGGATGTTTTCCAACTGTTAAAACAAAGCGAGGTCTACACATAGATATTTATAAATACGGCATGCAGTCAAGGAATTATCCAACATAGGAGTCAGAAGGCAAAATTGCGGATATTATTCAATCGTGTATATCATATGTAGAATTCTCAAATAGTGCAAATATGGCGACACTATTGAATACCTTTCTGCACGTGGGTATGAAATTGATTCGAACTCTGTCCCCTCAACACCTGATATAGACCGTTATGTACATATTTGTATACTCTGTACGATTGTTGTTATAAGGTATAACGAGAGCGTATATTAGAACATGGGTTCATAAAGGAAATAAAGGAAATACCCGGTGTGACCGAATCTGTGCTTCCCAGAGGTCAGTGTCCTGTCTACCATACTTTACCTAGGGTGGACTCGGACATCCAAGTGACGCTTTTCCGATGTTTTAGAGTCCGGGCTATGTTAAATCATAGCAAGCGAACACTCGTATTTGGGGGTCACCGTTTCTCTTACATACGTACGCAGAAAAGCTGTAGGTGTCCCCATAACACACCAGCTAAGCAAGTACAGTGAGCAGCGTCGAGTGAATGAGTGAGTAGCACTCCAACGTTGCGTTCAACGTTCTTTTCAATCATATCACTACGACCCATGCATCAAGTTATCCGGACACCGGGTTAACCAGCAACCAGTCCTTGATCTATCCTGCTGAGCGCCGACCAGAATAGAAATGCATCTATAAGCAAATGTATAACCCCGCTCCCTCCACTCATTATTCCATATTATATACCTGAAATGGTTTATTCCGAAAATTATGCCCGGCAAATAATTTACCAAAATACGGTAATTCCGATAGGGAACCAAGATTGTGAGGCTTATCCATGATTATTGGTGCCTTCAAACTGATCGAGATAGGGATAACGTTGGCCTATTGATTGTCCCATCTCCCTACGTCATTTTCTATGGGGATACCAGAAGCGGTTTTAGACAGGTTTCCTCATATAGTTATACTCTAGGTTCCAGTAATATTTGGGGCCACCAGATTGTCAAATATTTTAACAATTCAAAACGTTTCCCGATTGGTTCAAGTCTATCTTCAGGTGAAAAATTTGCTTATTACACAACTTGTCACATTATATCGATTGCGTTTTCCTTCTTTTCTGTTAACAATGTATACAAGCATACACGGAGAAATGTAGATGTCCATCAACTCCACGGGTATATTGTTCGTTCTCTCTACTGAATAAAGTTTGGATTTCTCAGGCGATACGATCACAAACCAAGGTACTGATTATCTTGAGAGAGAGAGAGAGAGAGAGAGAGAGAGAGAGAGAGAGAGAGAGAGAGAGAGAGAGAGAGGGGGGGGGAGATATATATTGATATTTATATTTCAGCAATATTTCCGCTATATGGTGACAAGCAATATTAAAATATATCAAAGAATATTACGAACCATAAAAATCTAACAATGAAACGTATCTAATGAAAAATAATATCATAATCATTCTTTGTCAACTTTCTTGTCAATGCTTCTTCATTGTAGCTACCTGTAACAAAGTTTCTTTCTACCATAACATCATCATCATTAATTGTACAGAACCAGCAGGTTTTTTTTTCTTCTTAGATTTAATTCACAGCGATCTGGTCTCAACATCTGAAGAATCTGACTGTTCATACTCTGGGGAGAAGACATCATGTTCTTATTTGAACCAGTGTGACGAAGAGTCTGCAGAGGATGTTAGGCCGATCCATTGGTTCATACTTCATGTAAGCATCACGAGACAATGCATACAATAGCCAAGTCTGGGGATACAATAGCCAAGTCTGGGGACAACAATGTGTCTAGACAAGTGCCTTTTCAACGACACAAAGACCCAGACAATAGTTCCTACATGAAGTATCGACCCACTAAATAATCCGGGTCCCTAACGTCCATTTCCTCTGCTCAAGAACGCATAATCTCTATCGCCTCGGTAAGGTCTGGAGGGTCCAAGCCAGACGTCTCCTATGACATGTTCAATAGTCTCAAGTAAGTCACCTCCCTCACTTTCCTGCACAACTCTTGACAGTCTTGACAGCAGACTGTCCTGCTGGGGAGGGGAGAGGGGGGGGGGACAATCGGAAGGCGCAGGCTGTCCTGTTGAGAGATGAGGGCAACCAGAAGTGGCCTGCTGGGACGTGGAGGAGACTCTCGTGTTGGGAGATAGAGGGTAACCACTGATGGAGGCAACTGAAGAAAGACTGTCCCGCTGAAAGATAAGGGGCGACTGGAATAGACGGTTGCTCATGCTAGAGGAAGCTGGAAGAGGCAGACTGTCCTGATGGAGGCAACTGGAAGAAAGACTGTCCCGCTGAAAGATAAGGGGCGACTGAAATTACGGAGTAAGTGAGTGAGTTAGTAGGATTTAACGTCGCTTTCAACATTGTTTCAGTCATATCACGACGGTGTTTATATGTGCCAAAACACGAGAGTGTCCACAGTTCCTATTATCCTGGACACTGATCGGCCCAGCCAGTACAGCACTCGTCACCCATCCAAGTTTTGACCGAACTCAACGTTGCTTAACTTCGGTGATCTGACCCGAACCGGTGTGCCCAACGTGATACGCCGAACTAAGGAGTAGATGGTTGTTCATGCGGAGAGGCAACTGGAAGAGGCAGACTGTCCGACTGGAGGCAACTGGAAGAAAGACTGTCGCGCTGAAAGATAAGGGGCGACTGGAATAGACAGGTGTTCATGTAAAGCGACAACTGGAAGAGGCATTCTGTCCTTATTAAGGCAACTGGTTGAAATTGGAGCGATATGCAAGAGGTGGGAAAAATTGACGTCTGGCGACTAAAAAGCAACCAGATGACTCTACAGGAAAGCATTCGTCGACACATAACATTCAGACCCGAGAATTCGGTGGATTCTCGGATGTAGCCTTAGTATCGCAGCTGCGCTTTTATTGCAGCTGTTCATGTGGAGACAATGAAGTATGCACATGGCCCCTAGCACCGGCTTAAGCGGAATTAGATACGCTAGCTCGGGAGCTGTGATGACAGATCAGCTCAAACAACTCATCTGATGTTAATGAATGAGCGTCGTGGACGTCTGATGGAGTAAATTACAACACATATAAGGGAAGTGGGAAGAGGCGCCGACATACTGACTGCGTCACATGACTTCACAGAATAGTCCTCTGGTTAACCTATTCTAAAGCACATACCAAGAATCTAACGATTCGTGATATGTGTTGTATCTCAGGTACGCTTGCATTGTACCTGTTCATGTGGCAACTTGGATGATATGACCACACGGCCCCTAGCACCGGCATAAGCGGTATTACATACAAATCTAGAGAGCTATGATGGAAATGCTCTGACAACTCGTATACTGGTAATTGGTGAGCTGTTTCGCTGTGACAACAACATGGGGTAAAACTGGCAGATGCAAGAATACCCAGGAAAATTAACCTGTAATGCCCAATGTCGTACGGCTTAAATTTTCCAACAAAACAATAAACCTACATATATTTGTCAAGAGACATGTACAGAGGGCGGGCCTCGGGGACTAACAGTCCACCAGCAGAATCCTACCATATACAGGTAATAAATTGGAGAGATATGCAAGAGGTGGGAAAAATTGACGACGTCTGACGACTAAAAAGCAACCATATGACTCTACAGGAAAGCATTCGTCGACACCTAACATTCAGACCCGAGAATTCGGTGGATTCCCGGATGTAGCCTTAGTATCTCAGCCGTGCTTTTATTGCAGCTCTTCATGTGGAGACAATGAAGTATCCACACGGCCCCTAGCATCGGCTTAAGCGGAAATAGATAAGCTAGCTCGGGAGCTGTGATGACATATCAGCTCAAACAACTCATCTGATGTTAATGGATGACCGTGGTGGACGTCTGATGGAGTAAACGCCTCAACATGGGGTAAAACTGGTAAATGCAAGAATACCCAGGAAAAATAATCTGTAATGCCCGACGTCGTACGGCTTAAATTTCCCAGTAAAACAATAAACCTACATATATTTTTCGAGAGAGGGCGGGCCTCCGGGACTAACAGTCCACCAGCCAAAAAGCAACCATATGAGAGTCCACTGGAAAGATTCAAAGACCATCCCGCTGAAAGATAAAGGATGACTGGAATGGACTGGTGCTCATGTTATTGAGGCAACTGGAAGAGGCAAACTGTCCTGCTGGGAGATGGAGATCAGTCAGTACTTGCAGACTGTCCTGCTGGAAGATAGAGGGCAAGCACAAGAGGCAGGCTGTCCTGCTGTGAGATGGAGGGCAACCAGAAGAGGCCTGCAGACTTACCTGCTGGGAGAGGGAAGGCAATCAGAAGAAGCGGATGGCCCTGCTGGGAGATGGACAACAATCAGAAGATACAGGCTGTCGTGTTGAGAGATAGGGGGCAAACAGTAGAGGCAAACTGTCCTGCTTGCAGATGGAGGGCAACCAGAAGAAGTGTTGCAAACATATCGCATGCTGATAGCAAAATACGATCGTATTAGACCGCATGCTGATAGCAAAATACGATCGTAGCGTGCAAGATCTATGGCGTTATGTTTCGTAACTTGTGTCTAATTCCGCTTAACCCGGAGCTAGGGGCCGTATGAACCCATGTACTTCAAGATCCTCATGGTACTCATATGAAGTCACAATCAAAGCGTGACTGAGATACATCATTCTTTAGATGACATTACAACGAATATTATGGATAAAGAATACTGATCAGCTATACGGATTTGATATTTTTGGAACATCATCATATCTTGCCGGCATCATTGAAAACTGTTGACCGCTTCTCTCTTGCAGGAAACAAGCCTATGTTTATGTATACTATGATTGTCTTTATGAATTTGGTGCTAATACTGTTATATGGAATAGGCCTTTGGATTATGGACGCGGATATTCTTTAATGGACGACGGCTGAATTATGATTGACGGACCAGACGCTTGTAATTGCACGCTGTCCTGCCGGGAAGAGCAACCGGAAGAGGTTGTTTGTCCTGCTGAGAGATGGATGTCAACCAGAAGAGGCAGATTGTTCTGCTGGGAGAGAGAAGGCAACCGGAAGAGGCAAGACTCTCCTGCTGGAATGTGCAGGGTAACTGCTTGACTGGGCATTGTATCTTGTACACTCAACCTGGGACGGATAATCTGATAGGTCGAAGACTTCGTTAAATAGTTGACTGTAGTAGGCACGAAGGACACGAGAAAAATAATCCTGAGATTAGAGCAAGATATTTTCATTGATACCAATGGCTGATGATTATCAGAGAGAAAAGGCACACTCATTGTCAGTATTAGTGTTCAGACGAACTGTCTTTCTTCCTCTGAATAAATTGTTATGATATGAGAGTATCTCCAGATATAATTGGGACTCATTGAAACTTCGTAAATTCTAGTTTTTCGGAGTGGACTTTTCAATGGCAAAGAAAATATGGACTATGGAAAAGCCCACAAGACATCTTTTATTAATCATTACAGCCTTGATGTTCATAAAATCGGAAGAAGGAATGTGGCGGCTGCGAATCGAAGTTTTTGTATATCAGTATGAAATGCTATACTAATTTGGCGCACTTAATCAATAAAGTAACCCGAGGCAAGCGGTCAAGAAAAAACAGATGGACTATAGGAGTGGCTGGAACGACTTAGTACAGGCTGGACGGCGAGATCAATTGCCGATAAATCAATGCTTCACAATGAAGTAAGCCTTGCGTAAAATGACCCATTAGGCCGCATCGATGGCCTGAGGCCTATAAGGATACTAAGTAGTCGCAAGTTGTTTATTGATACCACGAGCCTTCAGGCACCAATACGGTATTTACGATATGTGATATAAAAACCATCAACTGTCTAGTTTAAAAAGTACAAGTATATAATTACTGATCACAGGTCATTGGACAGGAAATAATATAAAAAAAAACTAAATTGACTGTATATTGATTTGAATAGCAATATTTTTGCTGATCAGAAGCATGCCAGATTATATTATTACGGAGCGAGCACACACCTGTACATAATAATAACTGACATGGTCGAATGAGTAAGATGCGCAAATTTATTGTATGAAAAGATCGAATTTGTTCTAATTATTATTATTTCTTCTGCGTGTTTAGATGGGATTGACCGAAGGGCTGGGCTGAAGCAAATTCGGGGGATTGCCCAGCCATGTGCTTCTCTCAAGCCGAAATTGTACACATTGTACATGCTATGTAACTTCATGTTCCACTAGACTTTCAAGTCCCACAAATAGAACATGGGTTCGAATCCCGCTGACGGCTTATTCAATCTCTGTCCGTCTCCAAGTGTTGGGATTAAGCCTCACCAAGTTATAAGATAATACCACACGCACCCTATAGTTTTATGGACTTCTGATAATACAGATCAAGAGCACAAGTTAACATTTTAATGGTGTCATTTTGATGTGATTTTTCCTTCTTTGGGAGTAAAATTTAAACCGTTGGAAACTATCACCATGATACTCGAGTCATCTGTCAACTTCATACTCTCTAAAAAAACTTGAGTGAACTGTTCCACCCAAGTTTGTGTGAGATGTACCTGTTCACTCAAACTTGAGTTACTTTTCACACAGCTTGAGTTACTTTTCACTCAACTTGAGTTAAAACCACTCAAGATCACTCAGCTTGAGTGGGATAAATTTCCACTCTTATGCTTGAGTGAATGTCACTCAAGTTGAGTGCATTTAACTCAAGTTGAGTGAAAAGTAACTCAAGTTGAGTGAAAAGTAACTCAAGTTGAGTGAAAATCTCACTCAAGTTTTAAGTGGGATGAATTTCCACTCTTACTTGAGTGAAATTTCACTCAACTTTTTTTAGAGAGTACGTTACAAATTAATCCTGAAGAGGAAATATTTCGAAACTTTCAGAGCAGTCACTGTGGATACTGCGGTGAAATGTTAACTAGAGAAATGTATTGCGATAGATGCGTGCACATATCAGTGAATGGAGAGTGTTATTTTCAGATTAATCGCAATCTCTTAATGCTAAGAACTAGTGGGCAAATTGAAAAACGCGATAATTTTCAAACAAGAGAAAAGGTTTGTTAGTTTCACATGTCTTTGTGCTTGTAGCTTGTTGTGGAGGCGGCGTGTGGAAATTAACAGTTGATCAATGTGAAGAGGAAACAAGACGGAAGGACTCCGAGTGCAGTCATACATGGACAATTACCTCAGTCTCTCACCTGTCCCGGTGTTCACAGAAAAACTGCCCTCAACACAACAGTAGGAACAAAAAATCTTTATAGATTAAGATAATATTCACTTTCCGATCTTGGTGCAATAATTCTTGGTTAATGAACACTTCTTAAAAAGGTTTCGCGATAGAAAAACCCCCGGTAAGTAAATTGACCCAAAGCGCCTCGGAATCCAAACAAGTTTATATTGGGCAAATTTGACACTTAAGTTCATATTTACAGAATTCAAATAAACTATTTTTAATATATAGAAGGCTTGGAGTGCTGGTTTGATCGCCCGTATTATACAACCACATATAGCAGAGGAAAGGTTTCGAATATATTTTTGATTTGGCTTCGCCACTTTTATGCTTCGCTCAGGATATAAAAAAAGAACAAACAAATTAATAGAAAATGTCTCGTGAGCAGGATTGCATAAAGGAAAAACACAACAAAAACATGTTTTCAATCAACAGAGAAATGTCAGTACTGATCCCCCTTTCCACATATTCAAGTAAATTTGTTTCATTCAGAAGACAAACGCGAAACGATGTGTTGATACTTTGGAGTTCAGTGGCGATCCCGAAAGTCGCCCAGTTCAACATTTACCCACACCATTCAAAGTTTATACGAGCAAATAGGATTAACTTATTTCTGTGAATTTGCATGGCATTATGAAGAAAAGATTCAATAGTTCATTCGGATAATTTGAGACCAATACTGTAGATGTCCAAATGTATGTAACGGGATGAAGGAAATATGAATGAGATATCCACCATTTCTAGCGATTAAATCATGTTGTTACGGCTATTCGTTCCGTCATACCTATAATATGAGAACTATTCTTAGATGTTATCTTGGAACAGCAGTAGTATATAGAATAGAATAGAATAGAATAGAATAGAATAGAACCTTTAATTGTACTTTTTTACCCGTTGATGGGTTAATGTGTACAGGAGAAAACAAAACAGAATAAATCACAACATGTTCACCGGATTCAATAAGATACATTGTTCATCAAGTACTTTCTCTTAATTAGATTGCGATGAATAAAGTTAACTACCAGAGAGATGGCCACCATGTCCTCGGCAGAGAGAAGCCATACAAATTTTGCCCTATCTGGCATACTGATAAAGTTGGCACATGTCTGTGATATATTTGTAAATAATAGACATCTAGATAAGCTATAACCAGGGCATTTAATCAAAAAGTGGAATTCATCCTCCGTATCAGATTTGCACAATGGACAAAGACGGCATTCAATGGGAACTCCGGTATACCTGCCCCTTTCGATATTAAGATCATGAGAGCTAGTTCGAAACCTTGCAAATGACCTACGACGGTCTCTATCTTTGATAACATCAATATAAATCTCCCGACTAAAACGAGATTTGAACTCCATATATGTTCTGAGTTTATGACTGCCAGGCAACCGATTACACGATAGTCCATTAACAATTCTGTTTTTCCAGTTCTGTTTAAAAGCGGACATATACATCTTTTGTACTTTGCCTGAGGAAGACGGTAACCCGCAAGTTGACCTGGCGTAAGAATCTGGCGTCGAGGTCAAGTGCATTATAGTACGGGCGAAAACCGGCAAAAGAGTGCGCCGTCTAAAAAATGTGTGGTGGTGGCGGTCACGTGGAGGTCACGTGATGGTCAAGTGCATGGGGCATGTATTCCTCCGCAGTGATGTGGTCTGGCGGTGATGCGGTCTGCCTCCGCGGACAGAAAGTAATCCCCAGACTTAAAATACGCTGCATGGACCGATTGGGTCGAGTGAGGTGTCAAAGTGAAGCGCTCCTCCAGGACCATATGGAATGGATGTACAGACTTGTATCTGGGGTTTTTCCATCATGCGGCGGTCACGTGATTAGGAGTGCATGTACGGACTTGTATGCCGTCCATTCATTTGAGTCGGGGACTTGGGGTCCCTACGGAAGGATTTTGCAAGTCATGGGTGGATGTATGTAAAATGAGGATTTGTCTCGAAAATATAAAAAGCGAAACACGGACTTTACCCCTACAATAGAGGAAAACCCCTATCAGCCATATCCCAAAGGGCTAATATCGGTCCCCAGGCTTATCGGGTTCTGACTAGAGTGGGTGTATGTAAATTTAGGAGTTGTCCCGAAAATATAAAAAGCGGAGCACGGACTTTACCGCTACAATAGAGGAAAACCCCTATCAACCCTATCCCAAAGGGCGAATATCGGTCCCTGGCTTATCGGGGCCTGCTGAGAGAGGTAGGGTGGGGGAGTGGGTGCATGTAAATTGAGGATTTGTCCCCGAAAATATAAAAAGCGGAACGCGGACTTTACCCCTAAAATAGGGGAAAACCCCTATCAACCACGTCTAACGTCTAGTGGGGCTTATCGGAGCCTGCCGACAGAGGTAGGATGCGGGAGTGGGTGCATGTAAATTGAGGATTTGTCCCGAAAATATAAAAAGCGGAACACGCACTTTACCCCTAAAATAGGGGAAAACCCCTATCAACTCTAGCCAAAAGGGCTAATATCGGTCCCAGGGCTTATCGGGGCCTGCTGAGAGAGGTAGGATGGGGGAGTGGGTGCATGCAAAATTAGGATTTTTTCCCGAAAATATAAAAAGCGGAACACGGACTTTATCCCTAAAATAGGGGGAAACTGCTATCAACCACGTCTAGTGGTGCTTATCGGAGCCTGCCGACAGAGATAGGATGGGGAATGGGTGCATGTAAATTGAGGATTTGTCCCGAAAATATAAAAAGCGGAACACGGACTTTACCCCTACAATAGGGGAAAACTCCTATCAACCACGTCTAGTGGGGCTTATCGGAGCCTGCCGACAGAGGTAGGATGGGGAGTGGGTGCATGTAAATTGAGGATTTGTCCCGAAAATATAATACGAAGCTGCGCATCTGAAAACCCCTCGGCTCTGGGCGCCAGCCATTCATAATGTATTCAATTTGAAGCAAGACTTCAGGAACACCAAGCAGTCAAGTGACAAATATACAGATTATGAAAAAATTTGCCATTAGAAATGGCCTCTAAGGTTTATGTCCAATCAGAGAAGTCGGTATTCATTACATAAGTCTGTTGATGCATCGATGATGTATACCAAATTTTGTCATAGAGCATTTGAAAATTATCAGAGATAGAGATCATTAATGATTTCGCATAAATTAAAGATGGCCGCCCATCCTTCCCACCACTCAGAGAAACTGATGTGGTTATTCATTGCAAGTGTCTTGATACATGGATGCTGTATACCAAGTTTCATATAGAACACTGAAATGGTATCAAAGATATACATCATCAAAGATTTTGCATAAATTAAAGATGGCCACCAAGGTTTCCGCCCAATCAGAAACACCAGAACTGCCATTTATCGTAAGTCTATTGATGCATCGATGATATATGCCAAATTTTACATCGAGCACTCGAACGGTATCAGAGATAGAGATCATTAATGATTTCGCATAAATTAAAGATGGCCGCCCATCCTTCCTGCCACTCAGAGGAACTGATGTGGTTATACATTGCAGGTCTCTTGATACATCGATGCTGTATACCAAGTTTCGTATAGAACACTTGAATGGTATCAAAGATATATATCATTAAAGATTTTGCATAAATTAAAGATGGCCGCCAAGGTTTCCACCGAATCAGGGAAACTGGTTTGGTCATTCCTTTGAAGTTTCTTGATGCATCGATGATCTATACCAAGTTCACACACGGAACAGTGAAATGGTACCTAAGATACACAAGATTAATGATTTCGCATAAATTAAATATGGCCGCCAAAGTTTCCAACCAATCAGGTCCAGATTCAATAGGGTTCTGGGTCATGAGCATATGGATGTGCAGTGCAAGTTTGGTGTGCCTAGGGTAAGTCGTTCTAAAGATATCTTGGTAACGAGAAAGCTGTGATGGTTTCGCATAAATTAAAGATGGCCGCCAAAGTTTCCAACCAATCAGGTCCAGATTCAATAGGGTTCTGCGTCACGCGCATACGGATGTGCACTGCAAGTTTGGTGTGCCTAGGGTAAGTCGTTCTGAAGATATCTTGGTAACGAGAAAGGTGTGACGGACGGACGGACAGACGGACAGACGTACATGACGACGACAATACCCTTCGGCCAAATTTTGGCCGAGGGGTAAAAAGCGGAACACGGATTTTACCCCTACAATAGGGGAAAACTATCAACCTTGTCCAAAAGGGCTAATATCGGTCCCTGGCTTATCGGGGCCTGCTGAGAGAGGTAGGGTGGGGGAGTGGGTCTATGTAAATTTAGGATTTGTCCCGAAAATATCAAAAGCGGAACACTGACTTTACCCCTACAATAGGGGAAAACTCCTATCAACCTTGTCCAAAAGGGCTAATATCGGTCCCTGGCTTATCGGGGCCTGCTGAGAGAGGTAGGGTGGGGATTAGGAGTAGTATAGAAAGCAACAGTTTTGGGGCCCCGAGCTCCCGCCTGCCTCATCCCCGAGCTCCGAACTCCCGACTACTCCATCCCCGAGCTCCGAGCTTTCGTCGTTACGCCTTAACGCCCGTCGTTACGCCTTAACGCCCTAGCATAACGGCTTGACGCCATGATATACACAGATGAAAGAAAAACAACAACACCAAGGATGAGAGATGAGAGAACAACAACATGTTTTTTTTTCATATGGTTTATTCTCCCCTCCAGTACATTATACCCACGCTGGGGGAGCCGCGTTGGGTATGTTTACAATTCAAGAAGACTCTTGTCCAATCAGAGGCCGCCATTTGGCGCTGTATCAGTCATATTCGTTCTTGCCCGTTACTGCGTTAGATGTATTCTCGGCTGCTCTTGTCCAATCAGAAGTCGCCGTTTCAGAAACTTTCATCTTTGCTCGGTGTGACCTAATCGTCGTCGGGCAGGCCTGGATATTGTTCGGGCAGCATGTTCCAGGGCCTCAGTGGGTGGTAGCCCCATATCCTCTTCCAAGTGACGCTTGGTCTTCATGATGGACCTGTGCGTGGGGTCGCCTTTCATTTCAAGCGGTAGTAAGGTATACTGTTCATAGATCGCTATGGCTGTTTTCCTGATGCAGGGGCGCATTTGGGTGTATGCCTGTTGTAAGTTATCCTGTCCGGCGTCCTCGATCGCTGCAGCATGAGTATTGATAGCTGCTGTCACAATACGATCCCAGAAGGAAGGTTCTGCCTCACTTTCCTGGTATGTAGGTTGATTATCTGAGGTCAAACTCTCCGTATCAGTATATGGACTCTCAGCAATCTCACTTTCTTGGGATGTAGGCTGACTATCTGAGGTCAAGCTCTCCTTATCAGTAGATAGACTCTCATCAATTTCTGTATCGGCTTCTTGTGCCTCGGAGTCTTCAATCCCATGTATATTTTTCTCGTGTCGCATCATATTGTAACGTCTGGTGAACGTGCGTTGGCACTCAGATCAAGTATAAGCCATATTGACGGTTAAACGTCGACTGTGCGTGTTTTGGCAATACACTTGCTTTTATAGACAGTAACGCCCGTCAACGCTTAGCTTAGCGCTTCAACGCCCTGGTGAACTAGCTCAGAAGCCCTGATTTTTATGGAATTGCCACCAATACATTGAAATGCAGTGACGCCCGTCAACGCCCGTCGTTACGCCTTAACGCCCGTCTCCACCCGTCGTTACGCCTTAACGCCCGTCTCAATGCCTTAACGCCCTATCTTTACCCCTTAACGCCCGTCTCAGCGCCTTAACGAGCGATAAAGGGGTTTTGGAGGCCGATTATCCTTTGAACTCTGAGTGCACTTTCGGTCACGTGACCGAAGGTGACTTTTGACCAGGTGACCGGAAGCGACCTTTGACCCTGCGCTGCTCGGAGGGTCAAAGGTCAAAGGTCACCTTCGGTCACGTGACCGAAAGTGCACTCCGAGTTCAAAGGTTAATCGGCCTCCAAAAGTTCAAAGGTTAATCGGCCTCCAAAACCCATTTATCGCTCGTTAAGGCGCTGAGACGGGCGTTAAGGAGTAAAGATAGGGCATTAAGGCATTGAGACGGGCGTTAAGGCGCAACGACGGGTGTTGACGGGCGTTAAGGCGTAACGACGGGCGTTACTGCATTTCAATGTATTGGTGGCAATTCCATGAAAATCAGGGCTTCTGAGCTAGTTCACCAGGGCGTTGAAGCGCTAAGCTAAGCGTTGACGGGCGTTACTGTCTATAAAAGCAAGTGTATTGCCAAAACACGCACAGTCGACGTTCAACCGTCAATATGGCTTATACTTGCTCTGAGTGCCAACGCACGTTCACCAGACGTTACGATATGATGCGACACGAGAAAAATATACATGGGATTGAAGACTCCAAGGCACAAGAAGCCGATACAGAAATTGATGAGAGTCTATCTACTGATAAGGAGAGCTTGACCTCAGATAGTCAGCCTACATCCCAGGAAAGTGAGATTGCTGAGAGTCTATAGACTGATACGGAGAGTTTGACCTCAGATAATCAGCCTACATACCAGGAAAGTGAGGCAGAACCTTCCTTCTGGGATCGTATTGTGACAGCAGCTATTAATACTCATGCTGCAGCGATCGAGGACGCCGGACAGGATAACTTACAACAAGCGTACACCCAAATGCGCCTCTGCATCAGGAAAACAGCCATGGGGATCTATGAACAGTATACCTTACTACCGCTTGAAATGAAAGGCGACCCCACGCACAGGTCCATCATGAAGACCAAGCGTCACTTGGAAGAGGATATGGGGCTACCACCCACTGAGGCCCTGGAAAATGCGATCAGGATGCGCAAACAACTCTTTCAGGACATGCTGCCCGAACAATATCCAGGCCTGCCCGACGACGATTAGGTCACACCGAGCAAAGATGAAAGTTTCTGAAACGGCGACTTCTGATGGGACAAGAGCAGCCGAGAATACATCTAACGCAGTAACGGGCAAGAACGAATATGACTGATACAGCGCCAAATGGCGGCCTCTGATTGGACAAGAGTCTTCTTGAGTTGTAAACATACCCAATGCGGCTCCCCCAGCGTGGGTATGATGTATGGAGGGGAGAATAAACCATATGAAAAAAAACCATGTTGTTGTTCTCTCATCCTTGATGTTGTTGTTTTTCTTTCATCTGTGTATATCATTGCGTCAAGGCGTTATGCTAGGGCGTTAAGGCGTAACGACGGAAGCTCGGGGATGGAGTAGTCGGGAGCTCGGAGCTCGGGGATGAAGCAGGCGGGAGCTCGGAGCTCGGGGATGAGGCAGGCGGGAGCTCGGAGCCCCAAAACTGTCGCTTTCTATACTACTCCTAATCCCCACCCTACCTCTCTCAGCAGGCCCCGATAAGCCAGGGACCGATATTAGCCCTTTGGGACAAGGTTGATAGGAGTTTTCCCCTATTGTAGGGGTAAAGTCAGTGTTCCGCTTTTGATATTTTCGGGACAAATCCTAAATTTACATACACCCACTCCCCCACCCTACCTCTCTCAGCAGGCCCCGATGAGCCAGGGACCGATATTAGCCCTTTTGGACAAGGTTGATAGGAGTTTTTCCCTATTGTAGGGGTAAAGTCCGTGTTCCGCTTTTCATATTTTCGTGACAAATCCTCAATTTACATGCACCCAATCCCGCATCCTACCTCTGTCGGCAGGCTCCGATAAGCCCCACTAGACGTTAGACGTGGTTGATAGGAGTTTTCCCCTATTTTAGGGGTAAAGTCCGTGTTCCGCTTTTTATATTTTCGGGGACAAATCCTCAATTTACATGCACCCACTCTAGGCAGAACCCGATAAGCCCGGGGACCGATATTAGCCCTTTGGGATAGGGTTGATAGGGGTTTTCCTCTATTGTAGGGGTAAAGTCCGTGTTCCGCTTTTTATATTTTCGGGACAAATCCTCAATTTACATGCACCCACTCCCCCACCCTACCTCTCTCAGCAGGCCCCGATAAGCCAGGGACCAATATTCGCCCTTTGGGATAGGGTTGATAGGGGGTTTCTTCTATTGTAGGGGTAAAGTCCGTGTTTCGCTTTTTATATTTTCGGGGACAAATCCTAAATTTACATACACCCACTCCAGGCAGAACCCGATAAGCCCGGGGACCGATATTAGCCCTTTGGGATAGGGTTGATAGGGGTTTTCCTCTATTGTAGGGGTAAAGTCCGTGTTCCGCTTTTTATATTTTCGAGAGAAATCCTCATTTTACATACACCCACCAATGACTTTCAAAATCCTTCCGTAGGGACCCCAAGTCGACGACTCAAATGAATGGACGGCATACAAGTCCGTACATGCACTCCTAATCACGTGACCGCCGCATGATGGAAAAACCCCGGATACAAGTCTGTACATCCATTCCATATGGTCCTGGAGGAACGCTTCACTTTGACACCTCACTCGACCCAATCGGTCCATGCACAACCACCTCGCTGGGGGTCTAATAACACCCCAGCCACCAGTCAGATTTTTGGACCGGATTCGGGGCCTTCGCGCACATCGCCGGAAGTGACATCATATATAGTAAAATAGATGTTTAACGAAAATTTTGATTACTTTTCAAGTCTGCATAATACCTCCGTTGACCTAGCGTTAAAAAGAATTATCTGGAGATAATTTTCCCTGTTTATCTGGACAGAGCATATGAAAAGTAGTTCGCTCATGTGCAACACTAAAGGGGTCGTTTGGTCGGATTCAAACTGAACCGTGCGTTGGTTGGTTTCCCCTATACGTCATAGCAACGTAGTATAGGTCAACTTCCGCTATTGGAGGCAGGGATGTTATTGGAGCCTGCGAAATGGAGCATGCGCTGTGGGGAGGTTGGTCCATGCAGCGTATTTTAAGTCTGGGGATTACTTTCTGTCCGCGGAGGCAGACCGCATCACCGCCAGGCCACATCACTGCGGAGGAATACATGCCCCATGCACTTGACCATCACGTGACCTCCACATGACATCCGCCACGTGACCGCCACCACCACACATTTTTGAGACGGCGCACTCTTTTGAGACGGCGCACTCGACGCCAGATTCTTACGCCAGGTCAACTTGCGGGTTACCGTCTTCTATATACTACTAACAGCATTTTTGTACCAGTGGTTTACCGCGAATGACAAACTCACCATAGTAGTTTCCACGGACGATTATCTTAATTTTCCATGGACGAATTTCCACGGATGATCATCTTTACATCCGAGTAATTGTTAACGAACGATTTCCTTCATATACGTAGTGTCTTACTACATTTCCACGGACGATCACATTCATATCATATATTGTTTCCACGGACGATTATCTCCATACCATATATTGTTTTTCCACGGACGATTATCTTCATATCATATATTGTTATCCCACGGACGATTATCTCCATATCATGATATATTCAGTCGTTTTCTCACGACGATCATCTCCATATCATATATTGCTTTCTCACAGACAATTTTCTCCATATCCTATATTGTTTTCCCATGGACGATTATCTCCATATCATGATATTTTGTTTTCTCACGGACGATTATCTCCATATCCTATATTGCTTTCCCACAGACGATTTTCTCCATATCATATATTGTTTTCCCATGGACGATAATCTCCATATCATATGTTTTTCCATGAACGATTATCTCCTTATCATATAATGTTTTTTCTCGTCGGACGATTATCTCCATAGCATATATTGTTTCCCATGGACGATTATCTCCATATCATATATTGTTTCCCACGGACGATTATCTCCATATCCTATATTGTTTTTTCATGGAATATTATCCCCATATATCATTTTTCCATGGGCGATTATCTTCATATCACTCTCTAAAAAAAAAACTTGAGTGAACTGTTCCACTAAAGTTTGAGTGAAATGTTCCTGTTTACTCAAACTTAACTGGAGTACTTTTCACTCAACTTGAGTTAAAACCACTCAAGTTCACTCAACTTGAGTGGGATCAATTTCCACTCTTATGTTTGAGTGCATTTAACTCAAGTTGAGTGCATTTAACTTAAGTTGAATGAAAAGTAACTCAAGTTGAGTGAAAATCTAACTCAATTATTGAGTGGGATCAATTTCCACTCGTACTTGAGTGAAATTTCACTCAATTTTTTTTAGAGAGCATATATTGTTTTTCCATGGACGATTACCTCCATATCATATCTTGTTTTTCCATGCACGATTATCTCCGTATCATATATTGTTTTTCTACGGACGATTATCTCCATATCATATATTGTTTCCCACGGACGATTATCTCCAGTTCATATATTGTATCCACGGACGATTATCTCCATATAATATATTGTTTTTCTACGGACGATTATCTCCATATCATATATTGTTTTCCACGGACGATTATCTCCACATCATATATTGTTTCCACGGACGATGAACTCCATATTATACATAGTTTTTCCACGGTCGATTATCTCCATATCATATATTGTTTTCCACTCTGAACATCCGCAGTATTATAGTCTAAGCATTTAAAGCCGTATTTTCCAGGGAGGTAACTCTTGGAGAGATGACGGGGAGTTCCACCAGGGCGCGTTGTTTCTCAAAAGACCAAAAACTACCTCCAACACAAGAGAGCTCCCTGACTCGATCGGGTGTGACCTTGGAGCGGGGAGGATGCAAAAAAATACATGAAACCATGGGAAGGAAGACTTATAGTAATAAACATAATCTACAGGTGTTGGACGATGTTATTAGGACGAGTCTAGCATCCGTGCGACCCGAGGGTCGAGCGTTTATTGTCCGTATATCTCCGCAAAAAATAAACAAACAAAAAGGGGATTCCCCTTTGGCATCGATGGTGCTGCCCTCTAGAGGGTGCATGTAGAATGTCTCCAGATACAAAAAACGGAACACGGACTTTACCTTAGAATATACTCCTATCGACTCTATCCCATGGGGGTCATATCGGTCCCCCGGGCTTATTGGGGCCTGCCTATCCAGACAATCGGGTGTTTTCACAGAAATAAATAAATAAATAAAATGCGGAATACGGACTCGTACAATATACAATATACGGGGAAATGCCTGTATGGGTATAGCTCCATACTGGCTATATGGGGGGAGGGGTGGTCAATTTTTTTTTTGTGGGTGTTACTGTGGCTTGTGGGGTCTCGTTTTTCTCGTCTCGCCAAGAAAATCACAATGGGAAGGGTCCCGGAGCGAAACCAGTGTTTCGTGTTACAGCCCTGTCTGACCAGTGTTTGGAGGTATAGCTCTGTTTGACCAATGTTTGATGGTATGCCCGTCAACGCCCGGTGGTGATGGTGGTGGTGTGTTGTGTGTGGTGGTGTGTGGTTGTGGTGGTGGTGTGTGGTGGACGCACGCGTACACACACGCAAGCACACACACACACACATACACACAGGCGCGAGGGGGCGTCACAAGACGGGTATAGGGTACGCCAAGGTGCGGGTGCACCACAGGAGCGTGCGCCTTCATACGGCGACACACACACACATACACACAGACGCATACAGACACGCGTACGCGCAAGCATACACACACACGCACACACATACAAACACACGCATAAGCACACATGCATACACACAAACACACACACATACGCATACACACACATGCATACATACATACAAACACACACGCATACACACTTGCATACACACACGCACGCATGCACACACACACGCATATACACACGCATACACACACACACACACAGACGCATACACACATGCATACACACACAATCTGACTATTCACATGCAGGACATGAGAGCTTCTGTGCATGGACCTGATAGAAGTCCGGAATGGTGGAACATTCGTAAACCTCCGGGCTCTTTTACATCCGGGGACTTTTACATCCGGGTACATCCGGGTTCTTGTACATCCGGGCTCGTGTCGCTGACGTCCGCGCCTACATCTGGGTACTTCTATGTGCCTATAAGAGCCAGAATTTTTACGGCATTCATCATTTCCAGATCCACAGCCGATATGTTCTCTTGCACAACTTGCCAGAAGCTGTTTACTCGTCTAGATAATTTACGACGCCACGAAGCCTCCACCCACAACGATGCTCGGTATACTTGTACAACCTGCGCATGGTCATTCAATCGGGAGGATCATTTACTGCGCCACGAACGCTCATTCCACGAGGGCGCGACGGAACAATGTAACGGTTGTGGTCAACTCTTCAAACGACCCAGTCAGTTAAGACAGCACCAACGTTTGATTCATGGTCCATCATCACGGTATGAGCGACAACTTTCCACTAAAGAGGCACCCATGAGGGTCAGACCTAGTGAAGGTGAGCCCGGGAAGACGAATGCCATTGCATTGGTGATGCGATCACGGAGAGCCCGCCTATACCCACAGTTCAGAAGAGCCTAGATATCCAGCCGGTCCCTAGCATTACTGTTCCCAGTCATACGCCTGACAACAACAAACATTTTCTGGAAGATGCGGTGGATGTTCCCAGTGATCTCTTACAGGACGCCCATCCAGTGAGTGACATCTATCGGCGCCATTGGCCCGTGATACGGCACTGTTTCCACCGTCATCGCCCTATTCAAGATATCTACAATTTCCGACTGACTGGCCTCCCCGTCTACGCAACTACGTGGAAGCCATCTTCAATGACCAAGCTACGTCCTTCAAATTGAATCTGGCGTTTCGTTATGTACTGCAGCATAAGGAGACAGATCAAGTCCGATAGTTTTACCCGAGCAGTAACATCCGGGTATTTGAACAACCGTTTACCATCATTAACCGAACGTCGCTACAGCCCGTGCTGGACCAAGTGGACCAATTGGAAGTCTTGGAATGGGCCTATGAACAGCGCCCCAACACGAAGTGGGTCGTAGAGAGGATCACCAATGTCACGTTTTTCGTGACCAAATTACGGAATATTCCCATCGGATGAATGTATTCACCCATGCACTGATAGATACTCAAAATGCGCAAACAACTATCTGAGGATATGTTGCCTCAACGGTATCCTGGCCTGCCCGATGACCATTAGAACAAACGATTCATGGCCGAAGATGGAACTTTCTGAAATGGTGACTTCTGATTGGACAAGAGCAGCCGAGAATACATCTAACGGACAGGAACGAATATGACAGATGCAAATGGCGGCCTCTGATTGGACAAGAGTCTTCTTGAGTTGTAAACATACCTACGCTGGGGGAGCCGCGTTAGGTATGGGGAGAATAAACTATTTGAAAACAACTTGTTGTTGTTGTTGTTGTTCTCTCATGTGTCATCCTTGTTGTTGTTGTTGTTCTCTCTCCGGTTTATATCATGGCGTCAAGGCGTTATGTTAGAACGTTAAGGCGTAACTACGAGCGTTGACGGGCGTCACTGCATTTCGAAGAATTAGTGACAATTCCATGGAATATCTAGAAAATCAGAGCTTCTGAGCTATTTCACCAGGGCGTTGAAACATTGAGCTTGGTATTGGCGGGCGTTGCTACAAGATGACAACTCACACGACGCATTCGGACCAAGGATGGTCCATCTCTACACCAAATACCTTCCTTCACTGCCCCAAAATATCCGCTTTCGCTACTACTCGGTCTGATGACGTCACCGATGACGTGAACATCCCTCAAATCGGAGTCTACACCCCGAGAGCTACAACACGACACCTTCCACGACGCATTCGGACCAAGGATGGTCCATCTCTACACCAAATACCATCCTTCACTGCCCCAAAATGCCCAGTTTCGCTACTACTCGTACTGATGACGTCACCAATGATGACACAGATGCTGTGGACAGCCCTCAAATCGTTGTCTACACCCCGAGAGCTACAAGATGACACCTCCCAGGACGCATTCGGACCAAGGATGGTCCCTCCCTACCCCAAATACCTTCCTTCACTGCCCCAAAACGCCCACTTTCGCTACTACTCGTACTGGTGACGTCACCGATGCTGTAGACAGCCCCCAAATCGGGGTCTACACCCCGAGAGCTACAAAATGACACCTTCCAGGACGCATTCGGACCAAGGATGGTCCGTCTCTACCCCAAATACCTTCCTGTACTGCCCCAAAATGACCACTTCACTTACTACAACCAACTGTGCATGCGCAGATTGACGCGACTTGCACTTAAAAACACGCCATTCTGACTCTACCCCACACAAGCTTCATTTTGACACCTTCCACGACCCATTCGAACCCATAGCGGTCCATCTCTACCCCAAACACACCCCCACGTCACCTCCAAAATGCCTGCTTTCTATACTACGGCCAGACTGCGCATGCGCAAACTATTGAAAACGGACGAATCATTAGTCCAGTCGGATGCTCCTCAACGAGAGCTTCAAAATAAGACCTCATACGACACCATAGGATCATTAGGGGCTCACCTAGATCCCAAAACGTCCACCCCGTATGGACCTATACCCCATAGCCATGCAGTATAGGCCTATGGGCTTACCCAGGCCTCGGTGAACTTTTTCCAAAAATTTCACCGGTTCGCTTCGAAACTCTTCCCATCGTGTTCTAAATGAAGAGACGTGAAAAACAAATACAAACAAACCATATCACAATGAACGTGTGTGAATTTCCCAGGTTGAACCTATACCCCCATATAGCCAGTATGGAGCTTTTTGAGCCTGTATACAGACCTACCCGGTACTTTTCCAAAAATTTGACCGTTTCGCTCCAGGACCCTTCCCATTGTGTTCTAAATGACGAGACGAGAAAAACGAGACCCCACAAGCCATAGTAACACCCACAAAAAAAAATTGACCACCCCCTCCCCCTCCCCCATAGCCAGTATGGGGCTATATGGACCTATATACAGACCTACCCGGTACTTTTAGAAAAAATTCACCGTTTCGCTCCGGGACCCTTCCCATTGTGATTTTCTTGGCGAGACGAGAAAAAAGAGACCCAACAAGCCATAGTAACACCCACCAAAAAAAAATTGACCACCCCTCCCCCCATATAGCCAGTATGGAGCTATACCCATACAGGCATTTCCCCGTATATTGTACGAGTCCGTATTCTGCATTTTATTTATTTATTTTATTTATTTATTTATTTCTGTGAAAACACCCGATTGACTGGATAGGCAGGCCCCGATAAGCCCGGGGGACCGATATGACCCCCATGGGATAGAGTCGATAGGAGTATATTCTAGGGTAAAGTCCGTGTTCCGTTTTTTGTATCTGGAGACATTTTACATGCACCCTCTAGAGGGCAGCACCATCGATGCCAAAGGGGAATCCCCTTTTTGTTTGTTTATTTTTTGCGGAGATATACGGACAATAAACGCTCGACCCTCGGGTCGCACGGATGCTAGACTCGTCCTAATAACATCGTCCAACATCTATAGATTATGTTTATTACTATAAGTCTTCCTTCCCATGGTTTCAGGTATTTTTTTTTCCATCCTGCCCGCTCCAAGGTCACACCCGATCGAGTCAGGGAGCTCTCTTGTGTTGGAGGTAGTTTTTGGTCTCTTGAGAAACAACGCGCCCTGGTGGAACTCCCCGTCATCTCCCTGGAAAATACGGCTTTAAATGCTTAGACTATACTACTATCCGCGAACGGATTCCATATCTTTTTTTCCACGGACGATTATCTCCGTATGATATAGTCTTTCATGGACGATTATCTGTATATCATATACTGGGTTTTTTTCCGGACGATTATCTCCATATCATATAGTGTTTTACGCGGACGGTTATCTCCATATCATATATTTTTTCCCGCGGAAAATTATCTCCATATCATATATTGTTTTACGCGGACGGTTATCTCCATATCCTATATTGTTTTTACACGGACGATTAGAGCCTATGTCCATATCATATATTGTTTATCCACAGAAGATTATCTCCATATCATATATATTCCTTTCCCACGTATGAAGATCTTCCTATTATGGTGGTTTCCACGGACGATGGTCCCCATGTCATGTTTGTTCCCATATGCGATGCTTTTGATATCAGTACTTTTTCATGGACGTCGATATCACAGTGGTTTCCACGAACAATGACCTTCATAGCTACCAAAGAAGTTTTCCACAGACGATGGTCTTTATGTTATATTTTTCCACATGGACAATGTGTGTTTTTTTGGGGGGGGGGGTGTTGCCACGGACGATGATCTTGATATCATAATGGTTTTCATGAACGACGTTACCCACACAAGTTGCTTCCACAGAAGGTTGTCTCTATACGATATCACCAGCATATATTCATACATACCAGATGTTGCTTTTCCATTTACAAATCGCTGTATTCTACAGATGATAATCTTATGTAGGTGTTTTATCACGGATTATGACGACTAATTGTCTTCATATTATATTGTTTTTCCACGGACGATAATCTTGTTATCATACTGGTTCCCACAAGCGATCAATATATATCATACTTGTTTCCATGGACGATGCTCTGGATACATTGTAGTTTCACCGACGATGATCTGGACACCATTGGTTTAATCCGAACTTTTCACATTAATCCTGGGTCCAGTTATCATCGATTAAAATATGTTCTGGTTAACGACATAGCAAACCACACCGATTAACGAACCGGAGCTCATGCATTCAGTCACGTGTCGGTAGACTGCTGCTGCCATCGAGGCTAGACGGCAAAGTCCACGGATTAACTTGAATTATAGTGCAAATGTGCCACTACATCAAAGCAGTTTTCTGTACGATCAATATATCAGATCCATTTTCCGTACGGTGAAATTATTGATATTGGCTGGTCAGTAAGTACTAACCGACATGGACATCTTCGTTCGCAGTTACTGTCGGAGATTGACATCTACGTTCCGAGTCTACCGGAGGGTTACTGTCCGACACAATTTGACATTCGCGTTCGGACTGTACCGTAGCATTACTGTCCCCGAGATCGATATCCGCGTTCGGAGTCTACTGCAGCGTTACTGTCCGACATTGCACAGCCAGAAAAAAGGTGATTGCCCATCACCCTTTTATGGTGATCAGGCCCGGCCACGAGCCATCCCCTTCAAATGGTGATGACCATCTCATTTTAATGGTGATGATTTTGCCTCATAACCCTGTGATGACCTAAATTTACAATCAGTGCTCATCACTCGTCAGGGGAGATGTCCATCATTTTTAAAGGTGATCATAAACAAGGGTGGTGGCTCTAACTAGTCAACTTTTTGGGGTGATAGGTATCACTTTTTTCTGGCTGTGTGACATCCGCGTTCACAGTCCACTGCAGGGTTACTGTCCGACATTTGCATCCATGTTCGGAGTCTACTGGAGGGTTACTAACCGACAAAGACAGCCACGTTCGCAGTCGATTGTAGGGAAACTGTCTGACATTGACATCCACGTTCGGAGTCTACTGGAGGGCTACCGTCCGACATTGACATCCATGTTTGAAGTATACTGGAGGGTTACTGTCCGACATTGACATTCCCGTTCGGAATCTACTGGAGGGTTACAGTCCGACATTGACATCCACGTTCGGAGTCTAGTGGAGGGTTACTGTCCGACATTGACATCCACGCTCAGAGTCTACTGGAGGGTCACTGTCCGACATTGACATCCACCTTCGGAATCTACTGGAGGGTTACTGTACGCAGTGAAATCCACGTTCGAAGTCTACTGGAGGGTTACAATCATTAGTCCAGTCGGATGCTCCTCAACGAGAGCTTCAAAATAAGACCTCATACGACACCATAGGATCATTAGGGGCTCACCTAGATCCCAAAACGTCCACCCCGTATGGACCTATACCCCATAGCCATGCAGTATAGGCCTATGGGCTTACCCAGGCCTCGGTGAACTTTTTCCAAAAATTTCACCGGTTCGCTTCGAAACTCTTCCCATCGTGTTCTAAATGAAGAGACGTGAAAAACAAATACAAACAAACCATATCACAATGAACGTGTGTGAATTTCCCAGGTTGAACCTATACCCCCATATAGCCAGTATGGAGCTTTTTGAGCCTGTATACAGACCTACCCGGTACTTTTCCAAAAATTTGACCGTTTCGCTCCAGGACCCTTCCCATTGTGTTCTAAATGACGAGACGAGAAAAACGAGACCCCACAAGCCATAGTAACACCCACAAAAAAAAATTGACCACCCCCTCCCCCTCCCCCATAGCCAGTATGGGGCTATATGGACCTATATACAGACCTACCCGGTACTTTTAGAAAAAATTCACCGTTTCGCTCCGGGACCCTTCCCATTGTGATTTTCTTGGCGAGACGAGAAAAACGAGACCCAACAAGCCATAGTAACACCCACAACAAAATTTTGACCACCCCTCCCCCCATATAGCCAGTATGGAGCTATACCCATACAGGCATTTCCCCGTATATTGTACGAGTCCGTATTCTGCATTTTATTTATTTATTTATTTTATTTATTTATTTCTGTGAAAACACCCGATTGACTGGATAGGCAGGCCCCGATAAGCCCGGGGGACCGATATGACACCCATGGGATAGAGTCGATAGGAGTATATTCTAGGGTAAAGTCCGTGTTCCGTTTTTTGTATCTGGAGACATTTTACATGCACCCTCTAGAGGGCAGCACCATCGATGCCAAAGGGGAATCCCCTTTTTGTTTGTTTATTTTTTGCAGAGATATACGGACAATAAACGCTCGACCCTCGGGTCGCACGGATGCTAGACTCGTCCTAATAACATCGTCCAACATCTATAGATTATGTTTATTACTATAAGTCTTCCTTCCCATGGTTTCAGGTATTTTTTTCCATCCTGCCCGCTCCAAGGTCACACCCGATCGAGTCAGGGAGCTCTCTTGTGTTGGAGGTAGTTTTTGGTCTCTTGAGAAACAACGCGCCCTGGTGGAACTCCCCGTCATCTCCCTGGAAAATACGGCTTTAAATGCTTAGACTATACTACTATCCGCGAACGGATTCCATATCTTTTTTTCCACGGACGATTATCTCCGTATGATATAGTCTTTCATGGACGATTATCTGTATATCATATATTGTTTTTTTTCCCGGACGATTATCTCCATATCATATAGTGTTTTACGCGGACGGTTATCTCCATATCATATATTTTTTCCCGCGGAAAATTATCTCCATATCATATATTGTTTTACGCGGACGGTTATCTCCATATCCTATATTGTTTTTACACGGACGATTAGAGCCTATCTCCATATCATATATTGTTTATCCACAGAAGATTATCTCCATATCATATATTCCTTTCCCACGTATGAAGATCTTCCTATTATGGTGGTTTCCACGGACGATGGTCCCCATGTCATGTTTGTTCCCATATGCGATGCTTTTGATATCAGTACTTTTTCATGGACGTCGATATCACAGTGGTTTCCACGAACAATGACCTTCATAGCTACCAAAGAAGTTTTCCACAGACGATGGTCTTTGTTATATTTTTCCACATGGACAATGTTTTTTTGGGGGGGGGGGGAGGTGTTGCCACGGACGATGATCTTGATATCATAATGGTTTTCATGAACGACGTTACCCACACAAGTTGCTTCCACAGAAGGTTGTCTCTATACGATATCACCAGCATATATTCATACATACCAGATGTTGCTTTTCCATTTACAAATCGCTGTATTCTACAGATGATAATCTTATGTAGGTGTTTTATCACGGATTATGACGACTAATTGTCTTCATATTATATTGTTTTTCCACGGACGATAATCTTGTTATCATACTGGTTCCCACAAGCGATCAATATATATCATACTTGTTTCCATGGACGATGCTCTGGATACATTGTAGTTTCACCGACGATGATCTGGACACCATTGGTTTAATCCGAACTTTTCACATTAATCCTGGGTCCAGTTATCATCGATTAAAATATGTTCTGGTTAACGACATAGCAAACCACACCGATTAACGAACCGGAGCTCATGCATTCAGTCACGTGTCGGTAGACTGCTGCTGCCATCGAGGCTAGACGGCAAAGTCCACGGATTAACTTGAATTATAGTGCAAATGTGCCACTACATCAAAGCAGTTTTCTGTACGATCAATATATCAGATCCATTTTCCGTACGGTGAAATTATTGATATTGGCTGGTCAGTAAGTACTAACCGACATGGACATCTTTGTTCGCAGTTACTGTCGGAGATTGACATCTACGTTCCGAGTCTACCGGAGGGTTACTGTCCGACACAATTTGACATTCGCGTTCGGACTGTACCGTAGCATTACTGTCCCCGAGATCGATATCCGCGTTCGGAGTCTACTGCAGCGTTACTGTCCGACATTGCACAGCCAGAAAAAAGGTGATTGCCCATCACCCTTTTATGGTGATCAGGCCCGGCCACGAGCCATCCCCTTCAAATGGTGATGACCATCTCATTTTAATGGTGATGATTTTGCCTCATAACCCTGTGATGACCTAAATTTACAATCAGTGCTCATCACTCGTCAGGGGAGATGTCCATCATTTTTAAAGGTGATCATAAACAAGGGTGGTGGCTCTAACTAGTCAACTTTTTGGGGTGATAGGTATCACTTTTTTCTGGCTGTGTGACATCCGCGTTCACAGTCCACTGCAGGGTTACTGCCCGACATTTGCATCCATGTTCGGAGTCTACTGGAGGGTTACTAACCGACAAAGACAGCCACGTTCGCAGTCGATTGTAGGGAAACTGTCTGACATTGACATCCACGTTCGGAGTCTACTGGAGGGCTACCGTCCGACATTGACATCCATGTTTGAAGTATACTGGAGGGTTACTGTCCGACATTGACATTCCCGTTCGGAATCTACTGGAGGGTTACAGTCCGACATTGACATCCACGTTCGGAGTCTAGTGGAGGGTTACTGTCCGACATTGACATCCACGCTCAGAGTCTACTGGAGGGTCACTGTCCGACATTGACATCCACCTTCGGAATCTACTGGAGGGTTACTGTACGCAGTGAAATCCACGTTCGAAGTCTACTGGAGGGTTACAATCCGACATTGACATCCACGTTCGAGGTCTAGTGGGGGTTACCGTCCGACATTGACATAAACATACGGAGTCTACTGGAGGGTTACTGCCCGACATTGACATCCACGTTCGGAGTCTAGTGGGGGGTTACTGTCCGACATTGACATCCACGCTCAGAGTCTACTGGAGGGTCACTGTCCGACATTGACATCCACCTTCGGAGTCTACTGGAGGGTTACTGTCCGCAGTGAAATCCACGTTCGAAGTCTACTGGAGGGTTACAGTCCGACATTGACATCCACGTTCGGAGTCTATTGGGGGGTTACCGTCCGACATTGACATAAACATGCGGAGTCTGCTGGAGGGTTACTGTCCGACATGGACATCCACGTTTAGAGTCTACTGAAGGGTCACTGTCCGACATTGACATCCACGTTCGGAGTCTACTGGAGGGTTACAGTGCGATATTGACATCCACGTTCGAAGTCTACTGGAGGGTTACAGTCCGACATTGACATCCACGTTCGGAGTCTAGTGGGGGGTTACCGTCCGACATTGACATAAACATGCGGAGTCTGCTGGAGGGTTACTGTCAGACATTGACATCCACGGTCGGAGTCTACTGGAGGGTTACTGTCCGACATTGACATCCACGTTCGGAGTCTACTGGAGGGTTACTGTCAAACATTGACATCCACGTTCGGGGTCTACTGGAGGGTTAATGTCCGACATTGACATCGGCGCTCGGAGTCTACTAGAGGTTCACTGTCCGACACTGACATCCACGTTCGGAGTCTACTGAAGGGTTACTGTTCCGACATTGACATCCACGTTCGGGGTCTACTGGAGGGTTAATGTCCGACATGGACATCCACGCGCGGAGTCTACTAGAGGTTCACTGTCCGACATTTGACATCCACGTTCGGAGTCTACTGAAGGGTTACTGTTCCGACATTGACATCCATGTTCGCAGTCTACTGGAGGCTTACAGTGCGATATTGACATTCACGTTCGGATTCTACTGGAGGGTTACTGTTCGACTTGGACATCCACGTTGGGATTATTACTGTCTGATATAACATCCATGTTCGGAGTCAACTGCAGGGTTACGGTCCGACACCGACATCCACGTTCGGAGTCTACTAAGGGTTACTGTCCAATATTGACATCCACGCTTGGAGTCTACTAGAGTGTTTGTTCCCTTTTTTACCTGCGGCACGCAGGTCTACGGGAGGCTCGCGTTGTTGTTCTTGTTGTTGTTCTTGTTCTTGTGACTTTTTGAAATGCGCATGCGCTAAGAGAGTGTGATCTCTGCCACACTTTTCTTTTCAACCTCCGATCTCACATGACAATACTGTCTTCAAGCGCGTTTGAAATTCATTTGCAACTATATTCGATGGAATGAATTATTGCTTCGTTAATTATTATATATGAGAATAGTGTGAATAACGTCAAAGGACCTACGAAGTAGGGTAGGCGTTAGGACTCCGACACGCACTGTGCTCTTAGACCCCCAGTTGAAATCCTGCCAATATTAAGATGGGCACGGCCCAAGTTAGAATCAATACAATATACAATATGTTTATTGCACGACTCGTAAAATGGTACAAGTATGGCAAACAAAACAATATAATTACTATGGTACTTTAGCAACGTAGTAATTATTAGTTAGTATGGTTTGAACCAACAGTGTGGGTTAGTAGTAATTCTAGGACATAACATAGAAGTTGCCAGTGTGTTGATGTATAAACTCTAATTAAGAAGTGTCCAGCCGGTTTTTTGATGGAGGGTTAAGGTTGAGCCGTGACTGGTACATTTGGTGTACCAGTCTTCCTATTTTTGAAGCAGTCTCTGTGGGGATTTAGTATAGATTTAACTTTTATAATTTCCGGATGGGGTGGGAGTCGGTTACTGTGGATAATTTGGTTTATATAATCTCTGTGTTTGTTATGTCGAGGACAGTATAGCAAGAAGTGTACTTCATCTTCTACTACATTTTGGGTACAGTAGCGACAGATCCGGTCACATCTTGGGGTGTTTTTATACCTACCGGTCTCTATTTCGAGTTTGTGACAGCTGATTCGTAGTTTTGTTATTGTTCGTCTATGATCCGGGTTTTGTATATTTTCTAGTGATCACCAGTGATTTTAATCAAAAATCCCCAGAAATTTTCATCAAAAGTAGGTCCATTCGAAACATGCTGGCAACAGTCCCCTAATGCACCTTCATGCCCAGTGTGAATAACGTCAGAGGACCTACGAAGTAGTGTATGCATTAGGACTCAGACACGCACTGAACTCTTGGACCCCCAGTTGAAATCCTGCCAATTTTAAGATGGGCACGGCCCAAGTTAGAATCACCAGTGATTTTAATCAAAAATCACCAGAATCATCAAAAGTAGGTCCACTCGAAACATGCTGGCAACAGTCCCCTGATGCACTTTAATCCTAAAAATCAAGGTTCTAATATCAACAGTAACACTCAAATATAACATATCTCTCAGATATAACATATATATAAATATTAATATTCATGTCACTGTTCCATTTTTTCTCTAGTTGTATTCCTCTTAAAATTTTGTACTCTGCCTTTGACTGGTGTTTGTACAATAAAATCTTGAATCTTGAATGATTATTTTGCCGACGAAAGGATTCAGATGGACTCACTCATTACCGGACAATTTCAAATGGTAGCCCACTTCGAAGAGACAGAAATGACTATGTAGTATTTAATGAGTTGGACACCCCTGTGCGCGAACAATACCTCGCAGTCGTGCAGTTATATTGTGCACTTTCGGTTGCATGACATTTGGCAAATAGCTATTTTGAATGATTCTCTTTCAGAACACAGCCTCTCTATCCTCATTCTCGCAAGCCAGGGCCTTGATTCGCTGGTATTGATGTTCCCGTCCTCTTCCGCACTCAGAATCCCTTTAGAATAGCATTAATCACTTCCGAAAATTCAATACTTATGTGTATCAGCAGACAATGCGCAGAAACATATTGCATTTGACATCATTCTCTCAAGTCAGAGCCCATTTCTGCTAGAATTTACTGGTTCTATACAAAATTTACGTTACTTTGTCAGTTTTACGAATGGAAGGACGTCATTTATTAGCAGATGCTGACCATAAAAGCGATCTATTTGTCCTCGTTGTCAAAAGCTAGGGCCTTGATTTCCAGGAGAGGAGAATTCGACATCATTCTCTTACACACATACCTTGTTTAGTGAACTAGCCCTGACATTTTCCACTTAAATTACCTTCGAAAAGGCAAGTTTGAACTTGTCAGATGAGATGATATTTCCTAAGAATGAAATAGTTAATGTCTTGGTATTGACTTTCTGCATGGAAAATAGTGTCAAGGTATTTAGTTTGCAGGTGACACGCAAATACAGAAACTTAATTAATTAGTCCAATTGAATATCAAGACTGTCACAGGCCTTAATTTAATAGTGAAAAGTGTCATTATGCCTCTTGGACAGTTTGATAAAGCCTTCAACCCCATTCCATAGTTTCACAGATCAGAGTGATAGACCTTATACTAAATTCATTGAAAATTAAGGAAATATAAACTTTCCATTATGCTCGGCAACGTAAGCGAGAAGGGAGACTGAAGAGCGTAGATTTTTGCGCTATGACTAAACCCTTGAAATTTATTTGGATTCCAAATATTTGAAATCCTTTTTGATTTGCAAAAATCAACGGCTGAACCGAATGTTTTGAAATTTGGCATACACGATACTTATACCAAGATATTGCCAAACCGATAATTGTGACTTCGTCTGTCAATTCAGTATAGACGGCATGGACCAGTCAAAATCGTTGGATTTTGAACGGGGAAAGTGAATATATATATATATGGTATCAGACCTATTAGGCAATTCCTACAATTGTGAGTTAGAATCTGAAAATTACTTCCCTGGGCATGAAAACACTGGCAGATGTTTTTTCTACCATTACCACTACCTCCGCTGATATGCCTTTCACTGTATTATTGCCACTGCCGCAGGTTTTGACTACAATGTAGTCATTTCTCACTTGTTCAATACCGAATGACAAACTTCAGGTACATGTATGAAAACTTTAACAAGAGAAACATCCCATTAGAGATTATAGGTAGGCCTACATCATTGTGGAAAACCTGTAAATCTTACTTTTGCTACAGTTTAAGATGGGTCTTCTGAGAGAAGTGACGCAATCTGATCACGCATATATACGTTTACCTCTGGTATATCAAGTTTTGACCCACTTTTATCAATTATCGATGATCATTGATCACGATCTATTTCCATCAGTGCAAATTTGATAAAGTATATATATTGTTCGACCACCTAGTATCCTCGTATGTGGGTGAAACTGAAGCCCATGCTCATCAATTGGACCTCACTATCATATATCATCTTGATTTGTTAGACTGATCGTTTCATACCGGTCTTGAACCATTTTTGAATAAACATGATAGTAGATATTATATATGCGAGGCATTTTTAATATTTCAAGATTTTTTAACTAATTTAATTAAATGCTTCCTTACAGGTCCGCTGGTTTTCAATAAAGTCTGTTAAAACAACTTCGTGTAAAGAGCATACAAATCTGTAAAAATTGCAAATTTTAAAACTCCACCAATTGTTAGCCGCAAGAGTTGACCAATGAAGATACTCCACCATGTAAACAACTGCTTAGAACAATAATTAAACAGTATTTTAAAAATTTTATAAAAGAAGTCTTCCGAATCGGTGGAACTGGTTGGCGATGTCTACAATTGGTACGCGACTATCTCAATACTGTCATAACGTACCGGTACCCCCGGCAATGATTTCCTGGTTGCCAATTTTTCCATTTTCCCTTCCATTCACATTATCAACCAAAATGAGACTTTTTTTAAGTACAGAGCAAGGTTTTGTTTTTTTAGAGCGTATCATCTCTCGTAAATATATATACTATGCTCCAAGAATTCTGAATGTCAGTGTATCAAACTACAAAAAAAAACTTAATACCGGTATGTAATGTATGCAAATTTATATGTCACGATATGCGATGTCAATCTTATTGCATATATATTTTTATTTATAGAAATCTTTCCATCAATGTATTTCGTATTTTTCTCGGGTGGAACATATTTCTTCTCTTAAGTCCGTCGACTAAAATGCCCTTAAGGCGAGGTAGATAGGGTATAACAGGTTATATCTCAACCATGCATGCATCAGTGAATTTACTCTCGGTGTCAGGGTCGATCGCTGTGCCAGTCACTGAGATAAAGGGAGGGATAACAGTACATAAGGTTAGAGTAACAATTACAGATATATAGTCTGCTCAGATGTTAAAAGGATGTATTTACTTTTTTTTCTTGGTCTTCGTTTTTATTGGTTGATGAGCGGTAGAAAAGTATTACACGCATGGCTGGTGGGACGATCATATATAAGAAAGTCACGCAAAAGAATAATCTATAAACGCATCTCACTTTTGGGTATACCTGCGTGCTGGACATATTCCGACGTGGTGAGTGTTGGTTTAAATTCATTCAAATTTCCCAGATTTTTATATCATTCAACTATGGAGGATACATGCTTGGGAGTTATTATAACTAGCCTGCAGGAGTATACCATCATATATCGTATATTGTGCATACTAAAAAGTTTCACGATTTCAAAGCAAGTCAATTTTAACAGGTCTGAACAGTCAACATCTGTACTATAGAAGGTCTATACAATTTCTATTCTATAGAATAGTAGTAATTAACCTAAACTGCGTATACTGTCTATCGAATACGTCGTGCTCATTTCAATCGTCATCTCTAGGAGACTGCATGCACATGCGAGGCTGTCGATCCTGCAGGAAAATTTTCCCTTTCCCACCGTCCGCGCGCACGATCTTCAGAAATGCAATTTAAATTTACAGGATGGTTTAACGATACTTTTTAGAGCGGTTAATAGTTCTAAACTTTATTTTCAAACTGGCCTAGGGTTATTAATTTCTATAACATTGCGTTTCTCTTACAGCACCAATTTATTGGTTTGGCGTCAGACTGTACATTTAGCACTGTACATGCGGATGAACCACAGAGGCGTATGTCAAGAACCAACTTCCACAATTTTGACGGACATCTTCGTATTTTAGCTGAAGGTATGTATAGCAGTTATGTTAATTTTCTATTGAATCAAACACTGGATATCATATGCAGATTGCATGGTGTGGGTTTTAAATTGGAATGGTTTCATTTCAACGGGAAATTAGGTTGGCTGCTAATAAAAAATCAGTAGAACTCAAAAGAGCTGCAATAGCTGCAGCGATAACAGTTTGTTACAGATAAGAATTAAGTATTGCTCTATTAGATCTGATCTGGAGACAGTTCAGTGATATTTGGGACTTGGAAGTACCGGTAGTTTTTGTGTTAAATGGTGTGTATGCAAAGTTTAAGTAATGCAGGAAGCGGAGGAGTTTGGCGGGGGAGATAAAAATAAGTGTGCATCATGAACTAGTGAATCTATAAAACTGTTCTCAGTTGCACGACTATAGATTTGGAAGAGAGTGTATGCTAGATAGATAAGGAAACGCGGAAATGAGACTGTCAGTCAGGAAGATGGGGTCCCATTGATCAGGCTAGGCTGATGTGGACCACGGGAAAGACGGGAGGCGATCGATCAGTTAGAACTTAAAAATTGACATGTCCGACAAAGGTCATCGGACAAAGGTCCGAGAAAAGCAGGACACTGACGGTGTACCTGTATGTTTACCTGTTTGTCCTAATTACACAGTTGGAGATACACCATAAACACGTTTAAGCTCATTTTGGGAAATAAACTCGCATAAGATCTCGAATCTATGCAGAACACTTATAAATAACCATAAATACTATTAGGACCAATATTTTTCACATTACTTTAAATAACTGTATACCGGTATTCAAATAATTACCGCAATTAATTACCGCATTGCCTGCACAGCGTATAAACGTAAACATGGGGCAGTCGACATACATCATTGGAATTTTAATCCCTAATAAATTATATTATTTCAGTTAATTGTTCTATGATATCCCGACACCTGTTCGAAACGAATTTGATCGCATAAGCTACCATAGACCAGCCGAAAGTAGGGTGGGCATACCATTAAAAAACATGTCCTCGTGTGACTTGACCTACATACCGGTATATATTTTTATCTGCGCCTGTGTATCCGTGTTCAGCTTCAGAAAGAGTACGATTAAATATCCTATACGTGTTAAGCCTCAAAATAGGGATATACATATAGTAACTGAAAATAATTAGGATTTAGCTGAACAAATATTTTAAAGAGTGATTTATGTGTGTACGTTAACGGGGGGAGGGGGTAAAGTAAGGGCATATAAGCTGCCTATACAGGAAGCAGCCGGAACGGCCGATCAAATTATGATGCAAACGGCAGCAATTTCTTCCACTTGATATTCCAAAGGAATGATCTGGAATTCAAGCACCAGTTCGACCACTGAGCTACACGTCACTGAAATCTAGAATGGTCCGCCAAAATATTGCTTGGAAATCCACCGGTTTGACCTCAAATTAGCATTCAATAATTTAACAGCGATCACCGGAAAATGCTGCGGTCTTGCTACAAGTCTTTATAAATTTGAGGCTGTTTGATATGAAATGTTCGCCGCTCATTAGGGCACGATTGTAGGGGGAATCTACGGGTTATAGAGTATGAAGAAACTCGTGAACCTGAGGAAGTTCAGCCAGTAGTTCACACACACGAGCGGGGAAAATCGTGCTCTCTCTAGGCATGTCAATATTAGGCCAGGTAAAACAAGCGATCAGAACACACGTGTGTGAGAAATGAATCGATCGTTATTGTAGCTTATTTATCGGGACGACAGTAGCGAAAGGTTTTATTTTAATCTGAAGCCGTCCTGGCTATGAATCTATTGTAAAACTGGTGATAGGTAGCGTATTTCAGCAGACATTTTTAATTAACGTGTTCGACATAGGAAGGAGTATTGCACAACCACCAGTAGCAGTTATTTTGTTCAGCCATGCTTGTTGGTAACTACATTTAACCTCGTTTTCAGATCAGCACACGCAAGATACCAAAAATAGACCGGAGAAAGGGCAGAGATTGGCTAGCTGTGACCTGCTGACCCGACAGATCGTTTGACGTCACGACACCTATAAATACGGAGAGGGGTTTCCCTGTGACTTGTTGTTGCCGGTCTCTCCATCTGTTCACTTCGTGGAAGGTTTCGCCCTTAAACCGACCACGATTTGACCACCTCTATTTCTTCATCATTTCATGGAATTATCAGAAACTATCCGCTAGGCGTTAGGGGAGACTCTAATCTGCCGGAATATTCAGTTGTCAAGTGACCGACATGAACATTTTGGACTTAAAACATTTCAACGTTGAGAGCAGTGTGTATACATGTGTCTGAAGGTTAAACTGACCTACATTAATACATAGGCAACCACCATTGAATATCTCATTTCAACGCCGCTTGTTATATAGCTGTCAGTGTCGGCTAAGTATAAACTGTTACTGAAGGAGGATGGGAGACAACCAACACTTAGCTGACGAATATATATCTGACTTTGACCTGGAGCAGTTGGAATTCCCTGCTGTGAAACGGGAAGAGGACGAACGGTACCTTATGGCGAACTGTTGTGCAACGGGGCCCTCACGAGGGGCACCAGTCAACTTGAAGCCCAACAGTCCCGCCTCATGTAGTGTACCACCGTCCCCCAGTTTTAGCAGTGAGGGCGTTCCCAGCCCCGATCAAAAACCTTTAATTATGCTGGACGACCTGGTATGGTTGAGCCAAAGCGTTCAGATCTCTCCCGAGGACCTACAGAGCCTTTGCGCAGGGGACGGGGTCGACCTCTACACCGGGAACTCCCCCTCAAACTTGAAAGAGCTCACCCTTCTCGGCGGTCCAGGGGGCCTCACGTCGAAACATCAAACGATGTCAACCGATGATTTCGACGACGGTTCCGTTTTCGAGGAGGACGATGATGATCTGGCGGAGGCATACAACCACAGAATGAAGTACTGCTCATCCACTGGTAGCAATTATCGTGATAGTTCACCCGACGGCAGCATGTGCGAGACCGACGGTTTGATGGACGATGATGAGCTAGTATCGTTGCCGGTGCGCGAGTTGAATAAGCGACTCCACGGCATTCCGAAAGAAGAGGTCCTCAAGCTGAAACAGAAACGACGGACCCTGAAAAACAGAGGTTACGCCCAAAATTGCCGCTCCAAACGCATGGCACAACGGTTCGAGTTGGAACGTACGAACCGGTCGCTGCATGAACAAATATCCAGACTGAAACGCCAAGTTAGTGCCTTGACCAAAGAACGGGACTTGTTCAAGAACCAGTGCGTGCTAATGAGAGGCGTGAACCGGGGACGAGAACGCGGTTCCCTCTCTAGCTACCCTAGTTCACCGGACGACTTGTGACTTTTGTGAGCCCTGATCGAAACTGGTATACACGCGTGTGTCGCTAGTTCTTTCAGTGTTGAGTGAACTTACCAGTGCTTTATTTGATAACATTCATCATCATTTACCATCATCACCAAATGCTTTATTTTACATAGTGTGTAAACTTTTCATTACTGAACATTTCTGAACGATATAGATAGAACGGTATGTACATATAGGTTAATTGATTTTCTAGCGCACAGCTGGCTTTTTAGCACATCTCCCGACGCATACCCCCTTCACAAGCTGATGAGCGGACAATTCACAATTTCCATGAACATTCGGTGTCGAGACCTTTTCAACAATTGAATTACATCGTTGTACATTTCCATATCGGAGCAAGTGTTTGTGATGGTATGTATACCCACGCATGTGTTACTTTGACGTTGACTATATACCAAAGGTGTAGGCTGTAGATAGCAGATGAACTATTGCAAACCTACATCATATGTAACTCTAGTAAGGGTTTAGAATGGGGTGCTCACCTGTCGATATTATCATTTACTGCTTCCAAACTTCACGATTCAGTTTCTTCAAAAAGTACTAACAGAAACAGATTTTACTATACTTCTTCCACAAACGCATCCTGGAGAGGACGCCCAAAGGAGCATGTCAGCACCCCCTTACGGACCCTTGCGCGATACCTTGTACATAGTGTCTATACTAATACCATTTCATTTATACAGGTCCACGTAGTTTTAATGTAAAAAAATATCATTCGCCTGAAGAATTTCCCTCGGGTCAAGAAAGTTAATGTCTCTTTGGTAATACATGGACACAACTCTGCTATTACTGGGAATGAATCTTCATGTAAAACATCAACATTTCCACCAGCTGACAGTTAAAGGGTGAACATGTGCTGCCGCTGTTGGAAATAAAACCCAGGGGCTGTTATTTTCGTCCTAAAGCTCTATAGGGATATGTGCTTAATGCTACTGTGTAACAATAGTAGAGTCTGACTGTGATATGAGCACATTTTTACAACTTCCCATTAACAGCAGAGTTGTGTGTTCCAGATTATGGTTACAAGGCCTGGTAGCCCAAATGGGCCTCATATGTTGTGCAGTATTACATAATTTTGCCCAAACTGATCCCCAGTTCCAACAGTGTCTTTGATGTAGAGGATCAGTCAGGGGTGCAAAATACACTCTACAACCCAAGGAGGCTAGTTTAGGGGTATCCGATTTGATTATATTTATTCAACTATTTTTTTAAAACCGATTTTATCCCTAAACACTGAAGCTTTTTGGGGATTGTTAACTCTTTAATGTAATTTCTGGCTTCTAGTCCATCAAGCAGGATATATTGTATATGTCTGTTTTTTTTTTACAACTTAAGGTCACTTACTGCCAACTGACCCCTGTGTATATGTTACCAATTCTGCTACTATTTCCAGTGCTGATCTTTTGTTAAGTTTTGCCAATTTCTGTTTGGTCTATTTCAAATATAACTATTTAGTTGCAATAACTGTTAAATTCAATTTCGAAGTTTTATTATTTTATCATGGTACAATTGCAATAATTTGAGAAACAAGTAGTTGAACTGATTTTATACTATTTCTGGACTCCTGTAAGAGAATGCCTAGATTCAAAACAGACGGTCATTTTCTCTGTTGTAAAAATCGGTATGCTGAACATGGTTTTGTACGAAATATTGAAGAAAATCCTGCGTAGGGAGATTTTAAAGTGTACAAAAGTGATCTGGTATACTGCCAGGAGTATTCTTATGTGGAATATCGAGTAAAGGTTTCAAAACTCTATGAAAATTTCATACATTGTGAATAACAAAGATCTTGGTACAACTGCATCAAAGCAGCGTGACCTTTATAACAATGCATATGGTAAGAGATATATCTTGAAATATATGGCAGTGCTGTTAATATATGCAGACTAGATGGCCCATATTATCCTATCAGTCATGTGCTATAAGAATTTTCAAAAGCGTACCGTTCAAAGAACACCATATGTTAACTTACGATTGTTCTACAGTTCTCAAAGCAGACCACGACAAAACTGTACATCTGTAATATATTGTACAAATACTCGTTATAACATATGCAGATTTTATGGACTTTATTGTACATGTGTATATCATTCCTGTTTGTAATGTTGAAACATTTCCTTCTTGTTGTATTAAGCGAACTATGGATTTAAGTGTACTAGTTTGTCTTAGATATACAATTATCTATGTTAATACTAAAGTGTATTTCATTTACTTAATGATGCCCTGTCAAAAATGAAAGGAGAGCAGCTATGTTGATTGATTACCTGCTGGTGTTATCATGGCTTTGCCAATGTTACTTAATAGTGATGATCATTTGTCTTTCATTGTAAACTCTTGTGGACAGTTGATGTGATATCGTTGATAGTGTGAATGTTTCAAGTTGAAAACTTTATAACTGTGTTCATTTATTACATATCACCCCTTGTCATCCCCCTTAAACATTAACATGCTAGTACTCGGAACATGCTTACATATAAATCAGAGATTCATAGAAGTCGAAAATTGGAGTATTTTTTACTCAATTTAGTCTATTCAGTTTTCGATGTTTTTCTTCATATTGAGTATTTCTTCAAATTTACCACCATTCCTAATGATTTTATATTGTTTCATCCCATAAAATTATAGGGATATCGAGTTTTCATCAAAACCTCGAAAAGTTGAGTGAAATTTGAAGGTCGGAATTGAGTTTTCGAATGAATTTTACCCCTGATTACCGGTGGTAAAACCGGACTTTTATGAATCCCTGTAAATGTGTTTGATTGAAGCTGGTATGAAGTTATTCCTGAAAAAAAGTCGGCATGTGTATGAAGATGATCAAATATATTGCAATGGAAATTGCTGTATCAGTTGCCAAACTTTAATAATTCCATCCTTTATTACATCGATGGCTGGATGACAAGAATTTTATGGATGTCCACCGACTTTTTGTTGAAATTGTCACAGACACTTGACTATTATAATTCATATTTTAACTCCATGCCAGCTTGAAGTGAACTCAACATAACATCATCTATATTTGAATGTCTCAGAAGAATGTATTTATACATTTATTCCATTTAGATTATTTTATTTCCATCCCTCATCCAAAATCTGGTAAGTTGGACTCCTAACAAATGTTATATAAACCATGACAGTAAAATTATGCTCACAAAAGTCTGTTTGAGTAAGGTCTAAAGCTATTATGATCATGTTCATTTTGCGAGTAGCTGCAAATGGTATGTGTTGTGCATGCGGAATTCTAGGGCACATATTAGGCTGTTGACGACAAACTTTGTAAGCCAAGAATTTGTAATTTTCACTTCCCGATATTGTAAGTTATTTTGTATTTTTTTAATTATGTGAGAGTCACAAAAACATGTTCGGGCTTTCCATAATTGTTTTTTTTTTTAAATACGGCTGGATTCAAGGAACTTACCAGACAATGTCAAGTAACATGGACAAACGATCATATTACCAAGAAAAAGAAAGAAAAAAAAACCTCAAAAACACAAAAAGGGCAACTAACATCAGTTAAAAAACTTTTCACAAGGGCTATAAGAACAACCAATGTATGTGAGGAATACATACGTACGAAGAAAAAAAACAAGAAAAACCCCTCTACTTCGTCAGTATATGAATGAAGTAGAGGGAGAAAAAAAAAAGAAAAATAATAAAAAATGTAAGAATATATCAATACTTGGGCTGAGGAGTCCCCTTTCATGGCAGGGTTCCTGGGTTCCAAGTCCCGAATTTGTCGGTCGGAACTTTCTAATGTATCTCGTAACAATATGAATATCGTTTTACCATAGCGATACCGGTAAAGCTACACGAGGCGTAAGTTACATCAGTGTGGCATTCATGTCATTATCAGTAAGAGTACTGGCCCACTGATACGTCGTCATTGTTGTTGGTTAATTACCTCTGAATGTATGGTGAGAGTGTGCTCAAGACATTAGTAAAGCTGAATAAATAACAATTATGTGGTCTTTGCATGAACAGTACTGTAGAAATAAGATTTTGTTAATTTTTTTTTTTTTTTTTCCATTTCAATCTTATGTACACCCACAATGTTACATCCGGCCCTTTGGTCAGTAGTAGTGTAGGGGTGTGGAATATTTAATTAATTACGACCTGAACAGCCAGTGTTGATGTGTAAATGTACAGACAGCTATGAGGTATATGCAGTCTTATTTCATGGGTCTGTTTGCCTGTTCTTCTTACATTTCTGTAACTATTCACCTGTTATTTATTTGATTTTGTTTTAATAGTTACCAAAATGATGAGTTTAATAAGCCTTTGTATTTAAGTTGTGTACATTTTACTAATAAGAATGACACGGTCCCAAACATTTCAAATTGTCATTTTGTACAACAGAAATGTTGCTATCTCAGTGTACCGTAATTACAGCAGCTCTGGTTTTGTGTATATTTATTATTTATGACAAAATGACCACTTTAACTCAAAGGAGGCTTTACTTTTGTTCTTGAACAAGTCATTTATGCAAAAATGCGAAAAAGAAAATAATTAAAAAAAAATCAATGCATCTCAAAAACAAAATACGTCTTTGTTTTTTTGTGTTCTCGCAATATTAGTTTCCCAATTTTTAGTTTACCCATGAACCCTTGCGTTAGTCTCATTTAAGGAGAGTGATCACTCTCCTTCTCTGTCAATTGCCTAACTCTTCCCCAAGCGAGTTACTGATCACTCTCCCTCTCCGTCAATTGCCTAACTCTTCCCCAAGAGAATTACTGATCACTGTACCTCTCCGTCAATTGCCTAACTCTTCCCCGCGAGAGTTCCTGATCACTCTCCCTCTCCGTCAATTGCCTAACTCTTCCCCAAGCGAGTTACTGATCACTCTCCCTCTCCGTCAATTGCCTAACTCTTCCCCAAGAGAATTACTGATCACTGTACCTCTCCGTCAATTGCCTAACTCTTCCCCACGAGAGTTACTGATCACTCTCCCTCTCCGTCGATTGCCTAACTCTTCCCCAAGAGAGTTACTGATCACGATCTCTCTCTGTCGATTGCCTAACTCTTCCCCAAGAGAGTTACTGATCACTCTCCCTCCCCGTCGATTGCCTAACTCTTCCACAAGTTACTGATCAAGTCATTTATGCAAAAATGCGAAAAAGAAAATAATTAAAAAAAAATCAATGCATCTCAAAAACAAAATACGTCTTTGTTTTTTTGTGTTCTCGCAATATTAGTTTCCCAATTTTTAGTTTACCCATGAACCCTTGCGTTAGTCTCATTTAAGGAGAGTGATCACTCTCCTTCTCTGTCAATTGCCTAACTCTTCCCCACGCGAGTTACTGATCACTCTCCCTCTCCGTCAATTGCCTAACTCTTCCCCAAGAGAATTACTGATCACTGTACCTCTCCGTCAATTGCCTAACTCTTCCCCGCGAGAGTTCCTGATCACTCTCCCTCTCCGTCAATTGCCTAACTCTTCCCCAAGCGAGTTACTGATCACTCTCCCTCTCCGTCAATTGCCTAACTCTTCCCCAAGAGAATTACTGATCACTGTACCTCTCCGTCAATTGCCTAACTATTCCCCACGAGAGTTACTGATCACTCTCCCTCTCCGTCGATTGCCTAACTCTTCCCCAAGAGAGTTACTGATCACGATCTCTCTCTGTCGATTGCCTAACTCTTCCCCAAGAGAGTTACTGATCACTCTCCCTCCCCGTCGATTGCCTAACTCTTCCACAAGAGAGTTACTGATCAAGTCATTTATGCAAAAATGCGAAAAAGAAAATAATAAAAAAAAAATCAATGCATCTCAAAAACAAAATACATGTCTTTGTTTTTTTTGTGTTCTCGCAATATTAGTTTCCCAATTTTTAGTTTACCAATGAACCCATGTGTTAGTCTCATTTAAGGAGAGTGATTACTCTCCCTCTCTGTCAATTGCCTAACTCTTCCCCAAGCGAGTTACTGATCACTCTCCCTCTCCATCAATTGCCTAACTCTTCCCCAAGAGAGTCACTCTACTTCTGTCAATTGCCCAACTCTTCCCCAAGAGAGTTACTGATCACTCTTCCTCTCCGTCGATTGCCTAACTCTTCCCCAAGAGAGTTTTTGGTGCTAATACTGTTATATGGAAAATGGAATAGGTCTTTGGATTATGGACGCGGATATTCTCTAATGGACGACGGCTGGATTATGAATGACGGACTAGACGCTTGTAACTGATCACTCTCCCTCTCTGTCGATTGCCTAACTCTTCCCCAAGAGAGTTACTGATCACTCTCCCTCTCCGTCGATTGCCTAACTCTTCCCCAAGAGAGTTACTGATCATTCTCCCTCTCTATCGATTGCCTAACTCTTCCCCAAGCGAGTTACTGATCACTCTCCCTCTCCGTCGATTGCCTAACTCTTCCCCAAGAGAGTTACTGATCACTCTCCCTCTCTATCGATTGCCTAACTCTTCCCCAAGCGAGTTACTGATCACTCTCCCTCTCCGTCAATTGCCTAACTCTTCCCCAAGAGAGTTACTGATCACTCTCCCTCTCCGACAATTGCCTAACTCTTCACTCTCCCTCTCCGTCGATTGCCTAACTCTTCCCCAAGCGAGTTACTGATCACTCTCCCTCTCCGTCGATTGCCTAACCCTTCCCCAAGAGAGTTACTGATCACTCTCCCTCTCTATCGAATGCCTAACTCTTCCCCAAGAGAGCCCTCTCCGTCAATTGCCTAACTCTTCCCCAAGAGAGTTACTGATCACTCTCCCTCTCTATCGATTGCCTAACTCTTCCCCAAGAGAGTTACTGATCACTCTCCCTCTCCGTCAATTGCCTAACTCTTCCCCAAGAGAGTTACTGATCACTCTCCCTCTCCGACAATTGCCTAACTCTTCCCCAAGAGAGTTACTGATCACTCTCCCTCTCCGTCAATTGCCTAACTCTTCCCCAAGAGAGTTAATGATCACTCTTCCTCTCCGTCGATTGCCTAACTCTTCCCCAAGAGAGTTACTGATCACTCTCACTCTCCATCGATTGCCTAACTCTTCCCCAAGAGAGTTACTGATCACTCTCCCTCTCTGTCGATTGCCCAACTCTTCCCCAAGAGAGTTACTGATCACTCTCCCTCTCCGTCGATTGCCTAACTCTTCCCCAAGTGAGTTACTGATCACTCTCCCTCTCCGTCAATTGCCTAACTCTTCCTCAAGAGAGTTACTGATCACTCTCCTGGAAAATGGAAATGTATTGGAGAGTATTCTCACAATTCAGTGATCACTCGATCTCGCAATACAAATTTTAAGGCAGTGATCAACAGATCTAGTTTATCATGATGACTGGTCATGATATATACTGTGTGTAGGTGTTAAAATGGGAGGGGGGGGGGAAGATCAGAAGTATCCACGTATGTATTCCAAAGCCACTAATAGGACATCTTTAAGTTTGACCTCGAATGTGCAACGAGGCATTTTTCCACGATTACATGTTAATCTGGCTGAACTAATGGGGAGGTATTGGTCGAGTCCAAAATTTGACTGCTATGGGTATGCAATGTCTTGAGCGAACTGGGTGTTCCTATCATATCGGTCACAAATACTAAAGTTGTAAAACTGACAATTATACATAATTTGCCATGAAAGAAACCCCTTTTGCCTACCGAATACTTTTTCCATATAAACATTTGAAAGAGCAGTATTAAAGATAGGATTGCTATGTGCCCATTCTGGATGAGGATAGGATTGCTATGTGCCCATTCTGGATGAGGATAGGATTGCTATGTGCCCATTCTGGATGAGGATAGGATTGCTATGTGCCCATTCTGGATGAGGATAGGATTGCTATGCCCATTCTGGATGAGGATAGGATTGCTATGCCCATTCTGGATGAGGATAGGATTGCTATGCCCATTCTGGATGAGGATAGGATTGCTATGCCCATTCTGGATGAGGATAGGATTGCTATGTGCCCATTCTGGATGAGGATAGGATTGCTATGTGCCCATTCTGGATGAGGATAGGATTGCTATGCCCATTCTGGATGAGGATAGGATTGCTATGCCCATTCTGGATGAGGATAGGATTGCTATGCCCATTCTGGATGAGGATAGGATTGCTATGCCCATTCTGGATGAGGATAGGATTGCTATGCCCATTCTGGATGAGGATAGGATTGCTATGCCCATTCTGGATGAGGATAGGATTGCTATGTGCCCATTCTGGATGAGGATAGGATTGCTATGCCCATTCTGGATGAGGATAGGATTGCTATGCCCATTCTGGATGAGGATAGGATTGCTATGCCCATTCTGGATGAGGATAGGATTGCTATGCCCATTCTGGATGAGGATAGGATTGCTATGCCCATTCTGGATGAGGATAGGATTGCTATGCCCATTCTGGATGAGGATAGGATTGCTATGCCCATTCTGATGGATTGCTATGCCCATTCTGGATGAGGATAGATTGCTATGCCCATTCTGGATGAGGATAGGATTGCTATGCCCATTCTGGATGAGGATAGGATTGCTATGCCCATTCTGGATGAGGATAGGATTGCTATGCCCATTCTGGATGAGGATAGGATTGCTATGCCCATTCTGGATGAGGATAGGATTGCTATGCCCATTCTGGATGAGGATAGGATTGCTATGCCCATTCTGGATGAGGATAGGATTGCTATGCCCATTCTGGATGAGGATAGGATTGCTATGCCCATTCTGGATGAGAAACAATGATTGCATCACAAGTTACATCTGCATGAATCCTAGTTAAATCAAAAAGAGATTTGTCTCAGGTCCGTTTTGGTCTGGTATTTGGGTGGTAAATGCTTTCACCTGGAAATATTTGCATCTAGATGTCCATAGCTGATTCAGATGTTGCTAGTCAAGGATGTTTGACTGCGGATGTCACTTACACCAAGATCAAAGTGGTATGCTCAATGTTCATTTCTCTCACTGACTTAAGTTGCCAATTTCATTGGAGATTTCCATTGGTGAGCTCACGAGGAAGAAAGCAACAAGTGCTTTTGATTGGCTGAAGCTCTGTACTGTGATCGGAATTAAAAAGGTTCCATCACATATATCTGTACAGGTATAAAAGCATGAGCTGCTATGACACCACTCCAGTCGGCCTACATGTACGGTCTATCTTTATTTCATCACGAATGTATACTTAGGCTTCATTCTTTATTGGACTATATAGTATGGTTGAAAATATATTCCAAAGTAATTGAGTAATTATACAACCTAATATCCTTCTATCTGCATCACCTTGTGTAATATATCATATATGGGCTGTGAACCCATAATCTGGGTCAGTATCTCGGGCAATATGACAGAACACCCACCCACAATGTTCACCATGTGGTTTCAATTTCACCCAGTTAACAGAGGCCATAACATTTGAGGGACATCATAAGTTCTCACAGATCATGTAGTTAGACAGCTGTTACAAAGGCCAAAGATTAATGTTAATATTTAATACATCAAAAATACTAGTACTGTACATGTATATATAAGCTTAGAGAGTAGAGTTAGTTTATCTCATATTGTTTCATTCCATGCTCCGGTGAAAATGGATTAATCAAGGCACAATAAACGCTCTGATAATTCAATCACAGAAGGGCATTTTCTCACCCAAAGATATTGGGCTGATCAAGCTTACTAGTATTAGAATGGAAAGTTGACAAAATGAAACAATTACGACCTCATGTACATGTATATAGCTTCTCCTGCAGTTAAAGGGGAATGTTATCGCCGGACCTATGTAAACGTTAATATATACCTTGATACTGTAAGAAATCGACTATATAGTTTCCCCCCCGATCTCCGAACTTAAAAACGGTAAATTTGGCGATTTAAACGCGTTCCTACCACGAGCCTGTCAAAGCGGTGACCTTTGACCCATGACGTCACAGAGTGAACCAGTCCGCCATAGCATTAGCATTAGCATACGTAAAGAAGTAAAATCTGCTCCAATATTTTTCGATTTTTCGTCTGTATTCTCGTACGTTGGAGGCATCATACCTCGTCGGTGTGTTGTTGGAGGGTGTAGCAACACGAATGGAGATGGATTCAAGTGGCCAAACGGCGAAAAATCGGGGAGAAATTCGACGAAATTTGTGCAAAACACGTGAGGAAAGCCGACAAAATGGTCTCGCATTTATTTCGCTCACTTCATTGACGACAGCTATGCAACAACAGAGATGGCAAGAATGTGTGGATATCCCCCTATACTGAAAGAAGCTATTTCCAAGATCAAGACAAATAAATCTTTATCAGAAAGAGAAAATAGGCAACCCCTCAGTCTGCCGGAGTGCGTGAATTATACAGGGACGACGGACCTCGTGGACTCGGCAAGCGACAATCCGTTCCCGCAGACAAGCACTGTAAATCTCCCTGGATGTTTGGGCCCACACCGCTTCCATCGTCCCCTCTACCGAAGTGGGCCATAGATTTAATCTTCCACTCTTGAAATTTTGCATCAGTCCCACGGAGTGATCGACCAGCCAATCCTGAATCCTACATCATCTTCCAGCTATTAACTGAACTGTAATAATCAATGTACTTTTAATCAACTTATTCCAGTATATCGAAAATTCACTTCTGGCACCAGCTTATCCTGATTATTTGGTGTCCCTTTTGTATCTCCATGTGAGCAAATACATTCTGTTTTTTTGATACAATAAATTGAAATTGATCACCCGGAAGAGTAACTGAAACTAACAGAAAGGTGTGAAGCAAACGATTTTTTATGGGAGTGTGTCCAAAAGGGAGAGTGAAAGAATTCAGGTTTAACGTCGCGCGTTCAGCAGGGTGTCCAATAGAAATAAACTGGGCTTCTCCACAGGTGAGTTAGTTATTGTTTTAACATCAAATAGCTTCCTTTGGAATTGAAACTTTGTTTTCATTTGAGAGGACTTATCCACAGGTATGGTTTAGCTCCCGTTTTAACATCAAATCGCTAACAATAGTTGACAAACACTAAGCAATGTAAATAAGCCGGCCTGCCACGGTATAACAATCTGTCCGTCCCGTAAGAAATGAACAATAATGGATCATACAATGCCAATAAACACACGCATATAAAAATAAAGGCGTAAATAACTACATAGTATGCTCTTACAATAACAAATTATCTGTAGATTTTAAATGAATATATATATTATAGTGACATCCACAATAATTCTTATGCATTAATCATACAATCAATAAGCCGGCCTAGTTTCCTTTTTGCTATTATTTAGATTGTTGCAAGGTTTTTAGCATGGAAGAGTAAATTTACGATCCTGTGCATTATAATAACTGATTTATGACTAAAAAATTGCCAGATAAAAGCAGAAATGTATAAATATTATTGTAAGATCCACAGATAGTTGTAATTTCGTGTATAAAGCATGTAATCAGTGTATTTAAACCGGCCTGCCACAGCCTGACACGGCCTGTCACAGGCTTGAAACAGGCCTGACATAAGGACGACCCATTTTGACCCCAGATTCGCTTGTATATGGCTCAAATCTATATGACTCGATAGCTGCTTCTTCTTCTTCAGTTTCATGATCGCCTACTGCCTCTACATTCTATTCAGTTTCAAGACCTGTATAATCTTCAAAGTCACAGCCTCCAAAGTGGTTAACGCTGAAATTGGAATCTGAGTCAGAGCTTGTACCGCTGTCTGTGTTATCCGCCATGTTTGACTCTGACCGCTTCACTGTGTGACGTCACAGGGTAATCGCCGGGCGGATTTACTGGGGGTAAAAATCAGGCACTTTGGAGCCGTATTTCAGGATATTGCATCATCGCTAAAATTTTGAAAAAAATTCTAAAAAATAAAGCAGGCCACAGGGAACTGTTTTTTATTGGTTTTAGCCTTTCAAAAATTGTGATAACATTCCCCTTTAAGCGGAGATTCAAATTTTTTTCTAGCCCAAACCTCCTACTTTTTAAGAGAGGAATTATTTGATGGGTAAATATTTCTATGAAAGTCCCGTCTGTCTAGTGTCTGGTGCAAGACTACAATCAGAATCTCCATTACTATTTCCAAATTTGTATGGTTTACAACTAAAAAATTTAAGTTTTGATAAATAGTCAATTTCCTATGATTTTGGGGGATAAAACAAAAAAGGTTTCGGTGCAAAGTCATGTCATTTTTTTTCATATTTTTTGTATAGCTCAGAAAGTTCATCCTATATCAGAAAATGGTATAAGAACTATCATCTTTTCCTAATTTTCAGCTTGAGTAACGTGTGCCTGTAGAAAATTGGCACATTATGTGAATACTTGAGACATAATTGTTTTCAGAATGTTCAAAAGTGATGTCAATTTTCTCTTTTTTTTTTAACTATTTATTCCTTGGAACATGCACTTTGTGAATAAGTCAGTCTTTAATGTTTGCCATTCGATGTCATGACGTCCTTATGGAATATTTATCAATTGCTCAAGAAACACGATTCTGAAACGTGAATGCTGCCTGTCAAAGTATCTCATTCTACCCACTCGTTCAAAAGAGTATGATTACAAGGGAGGTAATTGGCCTTGGGATGTGTAAAAAGCCTCGCAGAGCACTGTAACCAGGGATCACCTGAACCCTATCTTGTATGGGCGATTTAGAGTGTACCACTGAGAAGGGACGGAAAGTTCCCCTCTATATATTTTTTGCTATCCTTATGGCTAGAGTGCTGAAACTTACCACACTATATCTTTGGGTCAAGCTCTATAGAAAAAAAATCCAAGATGGCCACCATGATGATGTCATAGTAACATCATTATCAAAAGATGCATATTTTGGTCAGATTTTTTGGTCAGATTTTTAGAATTTTTTATTTATGTGTTTCTTCGTAAAAACTGCGTGATAAATTAGTAAATAATAATCTGATGTGGAATAAAATAGCTTTTGCATGACTATGCATATATTAGCCGCATAGAGAAAAAGAAAACTCTATTGTGCATTTTCTAATATAACCAAGAGGCATGAGATGCACTCGGATACAACTGGTAAATAACACAGGCTATTAAACTGGTAGTCGCGAGTGTTTTTCGTTCAACCGTGATCAAAAAGCACTTTTGTATAAACCACAAGAATTTGCTCATTTTTCAGTTTTTCTCTAGTCAGGTTCAGTGTTAAGTTATTTCTACCCTGTACTGTATATGTATCTGTCAATGTATTATCTTCCCTTTTTCATGTACCATATACAGTATTTTTTCCATCTACCTAGTATAATCCGTGGCCTGTCCTCCTCCTCCTCCTACTCCTCCTACTCCACTTTACTCTCTGCACATGCGGGTCGCATAAGTGTGGTGCGGGATAGGTTGGGGCGAGAGACCTGGGGTTTTCACTACCTCAGATTCCATGGGCCAGGCTCGCACCCTACAGTAGAATGGGTCGACTGCGCATGCGCGAAGTAGTGCGCGATGAGTAGTATAGAAAGGGCACGCGATCTCCCTATCCCTATAGGTGTAGCGCGGGATAGGGTGGGGCGATGAATGAGCCATGGGGGTGAATGAGCACTTGTTTTCATAATGCCAGGGCCCATGTAATGTGGATGTGTGTATGTCGATGTGCTGAGGGCCATGTACACATCTTCAAATGTTATAGTCCGGTAAATTTTCTGTGTCAAACGTCAAATCTCATTAAATGCAGTCCAAGTGGATAGATGCGAATGACAGTCATATTAATGGATAATCAATAGTTTGTGGTTTATAAGACCCATCACATGTGCAGCCATATATTATAAATTATTCATGCTGTATGGTGCCGTATGCTAGGGTCACAAGCACTGAGGAGCCAACATGCTCTGAACAAGATCGAAAACAATCTGCTTAGAATACAAGTATTGAAATGTACCTGCAAAGTTTACTTTTCCACACCTTGTTCATGAACTTTCTTGTGTAAAAGCTCACTTCAAATGTATACATTCAGTTTTAACGAATCATGGGCCTTATATATAGTTGTAGAAATTTATAGTACCGGTACTGCCAAAGTATTTTTATCATATCTAAAGTTTAAATTTCCCCATTACAATTCTAGTATTTCATTCCAAGATTGAAATTAGCCTGTGATCCTGGAACATGAAATGACCCGTAGTCTGTGGTCCTGGAGTGAGTGAGTGAATGAATATGATTTAACGTCGCTTTCAACTATATTTCAATCATATCATGACGTTGGGTCCTATTCCTTCTCACACCCGGGAACCACACGGGTGGGGTCCTATTCCTTTTCACACTCGGGAACCCCACGGGTGCCTTCGTTAGTCGCCTCTTACGACAAGCTGTCTGAGGAGCTGAGGCCTATTCTTACCATGACCTGCGGTGTGCACAACAACAGCCCAGGTCAATCCCCGGAAGCCCCACGGGGCCCATGGTCCTGGAACTATAATTAGCATTACTACCTGTGACACAAATAACAGTCCATCTTTCCTGTATGAATTCAATGTATGGTATGGAGAAGGGAACAACGAGTCAAAGGGTTGTACAATATAAACTTACAAGAAAGACTGACCCAAAGAAGTGTCATATTATACAAAAGTAAGGCCAATGGCTCCAGAGCTCAACGCTATGGAACTAGAACTGTAATGATCTCAATCGTCTATGGCACTATAACTGCAATGAGCTGTACTCTACTAGAACTACAATGAGCTGTACCTAACTAGAACTGCCATGAGCTCTAACTAACTAGAACTGCAACAACCTGTACCCAACTAGAATTACAATGAGCTGTACCTAACTATAACTGCCATGAGCTGTACCTAACTAGAACTGCAATGAGCTGTACCTAACTAGAACTGCCATGAGCTCTACCTAACTAGAACTGCAACAACCTGTACCCAACTAGAATTACAATGAGCTGTACCTAACTATAACTGCCATGAGCTGTACCTAACTAGAACTGCCATGAGCTGTACCTAACTAGAACTGCCATGAGCTGTACCTAACTAGAACGGCAACAACCTGTACCCAACTAGAACTACAATGAGCGGTACCTAACTAGAACTGCCATGAGCTGTACCTAACTAGAACTGCAATGAGCTGTACCTAACTAGAACTGCAACAATACGTACCCAACTAGAATTACATGGCTGTACCCAAGTAGAACTGTCATGAGCTGTACCTAACTAGAACTGCCATGAGCTGTACCTAACTAGAACTGCCATGAGCTGTACCCAACTAGAACTGCCATGAGCTGTACCTAACTAGAACTGTCATGAGCTGTACCTAACTAGAACTGCCATGAGCTGTACCTAACTAGAACTGCCATGAGCTGTACCTAACTAGAACTGCAATGAGCTGTACCCAACTAGAATTACATAGCTGTACCTAACTAGAACTGTCATGAGCTGTACCTAACTAGAACTGCAACAACATGTATCCAACTAGAATTACAATGAGCTGTATCTAACTAGAACTGTCATGAGCTGTATCTAACTAGAACTGCCATGAGCTTTACCTAACTAGAACTGCAATGAGCTCTACCTAACTAGAACTGCTATTAGCTGCACCTAACTAGAACTGCAATGAGCTCTACCTAACTAGAACTGCAATGAGCTCTACCTAATTAGAATTGCCATGAACTGTACCTAACTATAACTGCAATGAGCTGTACCCAACTAGAACTGCAATGAACTAGAACTGCAATGAGCTCTATCTAACTAGAACTGCAATGAGCTCCACCTAACTAGAACTGCAATGAGCTTTATCTATGGAACTACAACTACACTGAGCTCAATAGTCTATTGTACTAGAACTGCAATAGGGCTTTATCTATGAAACTACAACTACAATGATTTCAATAGTTTATGACAATAGAACTACAAGGAGCTCAATATTCTATGGAACTATACTTCCATGATTTAGTCTATGGCACAAGAACTTCAATGCACACAACAGTATATGGAACTAAAAGTGCATCTCAATAGTCTATGGCGATCAGCTTTATCTATGGAACTACAACTACAATGATCTCAATGGTCTATGGCAATCGAACTGCAATGATCTCAATAGTGTATGGCACTAGAACTGCAATGAGCACAAAATTGCAATGATCTCAAGTCTATGGCAATGGAACTGTGATCAGCTTTATCTATGGAACTATAACTGCAATGATCTCAATGGTCTATGGCAATAGAACTGCAATGATCTCAATAGTCTATGGTGCCAGAACTATATTGAGCTCAATAGTATACTGCAATGATCTCAATAGTCAATGGCACTACAACTGCAATGATCTCAATAGTCAATGGCAATAGAACTGCAAGGAGCTCAATAGACAATGGCACAAGAAATGCAATGATCTCAGTCTATGGCACTGGAACTGCAATGAGCTCAATAGTATAAGGAGTGAGTGAATAGGACTTAGCGTCGCTTTCAACACTACTTCAGTCATATCAAGACGAACCAACTAAGAAGCACCCAGCCAAGTTGCATTCCGGCTGCTTCAAAGAAGAAATCTTTAAAGCAGCATGGAACCAGACACTCCCCATCCATCCTATGAAACACTGAGGACAGCACACGAAAGACAGACAGGATGCTTACATGGAGCAATAAAAACAAGTGATATTACAGTGCTAGACATCAGATTATCAAGTTCCTGTTGCTAATCTCAGCAAAATGCATTGAAGCAACGGGAACCTGTGCCCACCGGACACCCACCAACCACCCGCTTCAAGTGTATCGACCTAGAACTGTAATGAATTTATCTGACCTTGAACTACAATGGGCTCAACATTCTATGGAAGTGGGACATACAAAGCAATGAGTTTCAGTGACCCTGAAGCATACTAGTATATGTACATAGAGTTGGATCAAATCAATGCCCTGATCTACTCTGGAAATCAATCCAGATTCCTCCATAGTATTAGTATGGTGATTAAGGTTGTAATTCCAGTGAACATTTATAGACTATTAAACCTGGCCCAGAAATGGTTTGTGGTGTATTCAGAATGTTTCTATAACATTCAGCCCCCACAATTAGCAAGCCATATGGCATAATCAGTAACTCAGCATTTTTTAACACGGTGAAAATGTGGGTCGGCACATCTTGAGATCTTGCAAGAGATCTTGAGGCAAGTTAGCTACATACCAAACTTGGAAAGAATCCTTTCAAGTGTTCAAAAGTTACTGTCCTGTAATAAGATTTTAACTCGGGCCTCCTGGTATGAAATGTTAACTTGGTCCCCAGGTGGCTACATCTATACATGGATCGATATGGAAAACAATCCAAAGCGACATCTTGAGGTAATGTACTCGGACATATCAAATTTGGAGAGAATCTGTTTAGTTTTTCTTTACTTATTGCCCGGAATCTTCCGCACCAACAGACCCCAATACTTTAGTCCCTCAAGCCCTTCGCATATAATGAGACAAAAACAAATCTGAGCGAGTTTGATTGCCCGCCTTCCAAATTTGTTGTCATGGTGTAGGGCTGGTCTTGTATCTCGAAAAAATGGTGAGGAATGTAAGCTGAATTTTTTACGAGTGAGGATGTAGTTGATCATTTGTGGCAGCAAATATTAGGGACTACAGTTTTCCCAAAATGTGCTCAGCTGATTTACTTAGGAGTTAATGACCGCCTTAGTGAATATTATCGTGTAATCATTTTTCGATGTTTAGTTTAAGACCGTCAATCAAAAAAACCGAGCGGCGTGGCCGCGAGGTTTTTTAATAAGGTCTAAAATTAAACATCGAAAAATTATTACATGATAATATTCACTAAGAAGGTCATTAACTCCATTTTAACATGCTCAATGAGAAATATTTCCTCATTTCATATATTTCCTCATTTCATAAACGGAATAGCAAATTTTCTGCAAACTTATCCCGTGTTGATGGGAGAATTTCGTGACTGATTTGCAGGCCATGCTTGCGCGTGCTGTCCGTTCACGAGATGCAGCTGCGTGAACTCTGCCCACTGCGCAAGGAATGAACCAATCGACGCTCAGCTTTGTAGCATTGCATCAGAAGAATGAGACTTCACCAGTTCGGCACGTGAATGAAAGAGATCACAACAAAACAAAAATAGCCCATGGGCTTCAATACCCTCGGCTATCAGTTATTGTCTACACCCAGCAATCATGCATTGTATAACATCATCAGTGTATTTTCAGAACTAGATAACAAAAATGTGATCTACTAGGGTTGACTGTAGTTCAGCTTTTGCCAAGGCCGGAGGTTCTGGTAGAGCATGACCGAATTCTTAGCTCTAAATATACTCTTTTAAAAAGCTTATAATCCAATCAAGTAATTTTATCTTGGAAATATAGATCAAGGTCAGTCATCTTCAAAAATTTTCAAGTCATTTCTAATCGCATAGGGAACATGAATTTGGAGATCTTAAATATAGAATTTGACCTTTTAAAAATAGGTCAAGGTCAGTGATATTCTTCATTAGTCTTCAGGTCCAGCCATAAGTGATATAAATTTGTACAACGTAGATATAATCTTTCATAGAATATTGTACTAAACAGAATCTGACTTGGATAAAATAGGTCAAGGATAAAATAGGTCAAGGTCAGCCATCTTCAGCATACCTTTGGAGCATCACCAGATGCTAGCCTAGCTATATTCTTCATGTTAGACCATAATAAACAGTATATGACCTATATAAAATAGGTCAAGGTCAGTCAACTGGGATAGGCTTCTAGTCAGTCACGAGTTGCATGAGTAATATGAATTTGGAGACCCCAGCTTCAATCCTTCCAAAAATATAGCAAATACTAAAATTTGACCTTGATAAAATAGGTCAAGGTCAGTCATCTTCAGTACACCTCTGGTCCTTCACCAGGTGTATACATAGTATCAATTTGGAAACCATGGATATATTTCTTCATGTTAGACCATAATAAACCGTATATGACATTGAAAAAATAGATCAAGGTCAGTCAACTGGGATAGGCTTCTAGCCAATCACCAGTTACATAAGTAATATGAATTTGGAGACCCTAGCTTCAATCCTTAAAAAATATAGCAAATACTATAATTTGACCTTGATAAAATAGGTCAAGGTCAGTCATCTTCAGTACACCTCTGGACCTTCGCCAGATGTATATATAGTATTAATTTGGAAAGCCTAGCTTTATTTCTTCATCTTATATCACAATAAACAGTATATGACCTATAAAAAATAGGTCAAGGTCAGTCAACTGGGATAGACTTCTAGTCAATCACGAGTTGCATATATAATATGAATTTGGAGACCCTAGCTTCAATCCTTCAAAAAATATAGCAAATACTAGAATTTGACCTTGATAAAATAGGTCAAGGTCAGTCATTTTTAATAGGCTTCTGACCCTTCACCCAATACATATGTGGCATCAATTCACAATGCCTGGCTATAATTCTTCTTGAGATATCGTGTTCACAAGAAAGATGGACAGACAGACGGACAGACAGACGGACAGACGACGACAATACCCTTCGGGCAAAATTTGCCCGAGGGGTAAAAATGAAGATTATGTGATAATCTCCATATGTTTTGAGGTCTGGACCAATCAGCGCATGGCTATAATGTGGAGCAGGTTAGAATACATATTAAGTAAGGCTAAATCTTTGTGGTTTGTGACCCACATGTAGTCTTAGAATGGTAATCTAGTGAATAAGCACTACACAATACCAAAACAACAAAGAGAGTATATAAACACAAGGGCAGATTAAAGATCTGGACAGGAGTTTTCACACTGACTTTAATTCATATACATTGTAGGTCTCTTATTGGATGCAAGATAATTGTTAAATTCACGGAGATATCAGAAATAATGGATACATGTAGATACTATCAGACCTTACATGGGCCTGAAGTCGTCAACGTGATGACGTTGTATGCAGATAATATTTCATAGCCGGGGTCAACTTTATGGATATTAGTTCATTAATTCCACTTTTTGCACCACAGCTGATCGAAATGTTCAAATTGATTTTGAAATCTTAGTGCAAGTTCCAACATTTGACAGGTTATTTACCCAATTTGACTAATGAGACATCGATCGATTTGCCTAGTTTATTTAGCCTAATCTCTTGATAATTACATATCTGAAAACATACAGAATTGTTAAGTGGGCCTCGAATTTGAATTTTTATGTAACCCAATGAAATGCAGACTTTTATTATTTTTCCACAAGACATATAGGTTAATGCAGTTATTGATTTATGTAGATTGGCCAATACACAGCGGAGAGTGAATGAGCAGTAACATATGGTACATCAGCTCAAGTCTACAGATATGTTCAGGTAGTTATGTATTGATTGACGGTACATGTACATACATAAAAATAGCCACCACTAAAATTTTAACTTGCAAATTATGTATATAATAGTATATTATAATCAGTGGTCCAATTCAAGGTTGCAATGTGCTATCAATGTTTTGTATCCAAGGATGTCTGTATGAATACAGCATGTTATTGATAGTTTATAATAACTATTAAGTTTCTGTCCATCTTACTTTTTGATCCTCAAACTGTACATCCTGGTTTGACAGATTTAACTTGGATTGGACGTGAACCATTTTTAGAAAAAAAACTGTAGAAAGCCTTTGCCAATACTTTTGAACTTGATTTAATTACCGACGTACTGGTAATCAAACAATTCAAATACTGCCTCATACCTAAAAAGAAATTCACCACTCAACTTCTAACACAGTTCTGAAACTCCGACAGAGATAATAGAATTAGAAATAATAAATAAATAAACCCAAACTACAAAGATTCAAGGTTCTACTACAAAGTTGATATTTCTCCTACTGATATGTACATGTCTGCTTGGTAAATTCTACATACCATTGGGGAGGGGTGAAAATTGATAACTGTCTGCTTGCATATATATTAACATGTTTAGTGTAATGACTAGCTGTAAATAGTTACCAGCTGGTTTGGTTTACTTTACTGCAATGCCACCTGTTACCCCCACACCACTCTACACTTTACCTTCCACCCAAAATTTCATTTCCTCTTGTAAGATGCAACCATATCAAGTCTCAAGTTGTTTTCATTTCTGTTTGATTTTGGCAATTATTAATATTACATGTACCGACAGAAAGGTGCCAACAGACTACAACTGACCATGATTAGGATAACAGACTACCAACCGCCAGAAAGATGCCAAGAGACTATCACTTACCATGATTAGGATAACAGACTACCCATTACCATTATTAGGATAACAGACTACCACGAGTGAGTGAGTGAATAGAATTTAACGTCTCTTTCAACAATATTTCAGCTATATCACGACGAATCAACTAAGCACCACCCAGCCCAGTTGTGCTCCTGCTACTTCAAAGAAGAAATCTCTGAAGCAGCATGGAACCAGACACCCTCCATCCACCCAGACTACCACGATTAAGATAATGGACTACCAATTACCATAATTACGATAACCGACTACCAATTACCAGGATTAAGATAACAGACTACCAATTACCATGACTAGGATAACAGACTGCCCATGACCAGCACTAGGAAAACAGATCAATTAACGGGATTAGGATAACAGACTACCACTTACCATGATTAGGATAACAGACTATCAATTACCATGATTAGGATAGCAGACTACTGGGATTAGGATAATGGACTTCCAATTAAAGCTCGTGTGAAACACGGGAGAAGAGCATTTCCCCCAATACATGTGTAACACATAAATTGGTACTCACAGGGTTTAGATCTCCCTAAAATGGGCATACCCTCTACATAATAGGTGTGGCAATTTTTTTAAGAATGGGACAGAGGGTGGGGCATATACCCATGGAGGATGAGCAATCGGGAATCATCCTTGGCAGTAGCGCCTCTGAGAAGGGATTTCTTTACTAATGGGCGAAACCCAGTGTGAGGCAGTACAAAACTTAATTTTGTGTTTCACGGACCCGCTAACATTGAAAAACTGAATATCAGAATAAAAATAAAATTTCAAATTGCCCCTTTTATTTCTCTACGAAAGTTGGAACATTAAGATTTCAACCTTTTTTTTCATTCCTGATTGTATGAAATAAGCTGTTGTATTCTATCTGAAACAATGCCAGCAAATAAAAATGAGACAACTGGAAGTCAGCGAACTGTTGTTGTTGTAAAATGCTGCTAATAGTGAGTGGATAGAATTTAACGTCGCTTTCAACCATATTTCAGCTATATCGCGACGAACCAACTAAGCACCACCCATCCAAGTGAAGTTGCATTCCTGTTACTTTAAAGACGACATCTTTGAAGCAGCATGGAAACAGATAACCTCCATCCACCCTATACAACTCTGAGGATAGCACACAAGACACACACAGGTCGCTAAATACAGTGAGTGAGTGAACAGAATTTAACGTCGCTTTCAACAATATTTCAGCTATATCACGACGAACCAACTAAGCACCACCCAGCCCAGTTGTGTTCCTGCTACTTCAAAGAAGAAATGTTTGAAGCAGCATGGAACCATCCACCCTCCATCCACCCAATAAAACAATGAGGACAGCGCACAAGACACAGACAGGTTGCTTACATGGTGCAATAAAGACAAGTGATATTACAGTGCTAGACATCACATTATAAAAGTCCTGTTCTTCTCAGCAAAATGCATTGAAGCAATGCTGCTAATAGTACTTCGGCAACAACGGCATTCAACATAAATCGGGAACCTTCACTGGCTGTGTGATCTATCACTGTGTCATGGTACCCATATTCTGACAGTGACGTGGTATGTCAGAGCTTGGAAATGGTGGATGTTTCACCAGTTCAGCCTATATGTCATGGTTTAATTTACTGTTGAAGCATGAGGCTGTTGCAACACACGCGAACAACCACAATGTTGATGATAAGAATGTTAGATTTTAAGTGTTTGTTGACAGCTAAAAGTATGTGACTTAACATACAGCTTTTGAAGTCAGACATATTCATACACTCCGGGGTCCATCATCAGTTGCATATGTGGTATTAATTTAGAAAGCCAAGCTATATTTCATGTTATATCATAATATAAAGTATATAACCTTGAAAAAATAGGTTTAGTCAACTGGATAGGCTTCTAGTCAGTCACCAATTGCACATGTATTATGAATTTGGAGAGCCTGTCTTAACTTCTTTAAAAATTACTGCTAATGTTACATTTAACCTTAATAAAACAGGTGAAGTCATTTTCATAAGGCTTCTGATCCATCACTATCTGCATATGTGGTATGGCCAGAAAGATGAACAGACAGACAGATAGAGACACAGATGACATGGACAATTCAGTTCCATTTGAGGCATCATTCCATATTATCTTCGAAGTCTAAATATTCTGTCAAAATGCACCAGAACCATTTTACTTAAATTATATACAAAAATTTCCCAGGTGAGATGTGCCATATAGCAGGAATGTAGAAGTTCCACTTCAAAAATCTTTCCAATTTTTCAGTCTAAAAAATAGTTAACAGTTGTATAACTATGCTGTCAAAATGCAATGGTACATGTATGTGCCATTTCATCTCTCAAGTTTGAAGCAAATTTTGGGAATCTTCACATGAACAACAAACAAATGAGCATTAACGAAGTGATAATTTGTGATTTTACTCATTGAAAATTGGCCAGAATGCTTCTCCAGACATC